>JALJVW010000031.1:0-10180 GCA_024865655.1 Emberiza elegans
GCAGCACAAACACAGCACAAGGACTTGAATGAGCCTCTGGGGCTTTGTGCTCAGGCCCCTGAACATCAGTCCCTGAGAGGGGGCTGAAGAAACTTCTCCAGAACTGCAAGTCAGAATCCAACTCCAAAGTTTCTTGGACTTTTAATGGGTCCCACTGAGGAACACGACTGAGCAACTGTCCCCAGGCCCCAGGCAGAGCAGAGAACTGCAGGCAGTGCTGACAGGTGGGGACAAAGAGAAGCCAAGTCTTGGTGCCCTCGGGCACAGCAGGGTCTCTGCCACCCAGGGCTGGGAGGAGACACCTGTCCTGAGGCCCTGGGGCCTCCTGGCACAGCCCCAGCCAGGCTGGGCACTGTCAGCCCCTTGTCCTGCCCTCAGCATCCCCCCCTAGCCCACATCCCAGTGGCCTCAAGGATCTGCTGGAAGGAGTCCCTGGGGAGCCTTGCTCAGCAATGGCCCTGGGGGCTCCTTCATGCTCCCTGCAGGGACTGCAGGTTTTTCAAAGGACTTTGGGTTTGGCTTTTGCCTTTGAGTCTCTGAGAGGTTTGTGCAATCATGGCCTCCAATTATCTGCTGTAATTAGTCCCTGGAGAGGCTTTGTCAGTAACAACACTCAGTGGGCTCATTAATACTTTAGGATACTTCAGTTGTTTGAAGGCACTTGGTGTTTCCCTTTTGATACAGACTTTGTGAGAGGTTTGTGCAATCATGGTCCCAATTATCTGCTTTAACGAGTCCCTTGAGAGCTTTGTACTGATACTCAGTGGGGCTTATTAATGCCTTGCAATACTCAAGGTTTTTAAGGTACTTTATGGATTTAAGAATACTTTTAGGTACTTTTAAAGATTTTCCTTCTCACACTGAGTGTCTGAGAGGTTTTTGTGTGCCATCCTGGCCTTCAATTCTCTCCTCCAAGGAGTCCATGAGGAGCCTGTGTTGGGTATCTTCCCCCTTTCTGTTTTACAACAAAGATGGAATTGAAAGAATTTTGTAAGACTTTCTAAAAGCATCCAAACAAACATGGGACAATTAACAATACACCAACAACCACTAAGACAATTATTAGTACTGTTTTAGCTAGACTTCATCCAACCCTTTAGTCCCTCGGATTGGAAGAGTTTATTGAACCAGTCTTTGTTTTCCCCTTGAAGCTTCTTGAACCCTTCCTTCAGTACCTGAATGCTCTTGTGGATTGACTTGCTGTGGCTGGAGAGGTTCATGCAACACATGCCCTCAGAGTCTACACAGCCATGCCCATGTGCCCAGAGTAAAAACTCTATTGCTGTTCTGCAAGGTGGCATGTCTGATGGTCTCTATGTCTGAGAGCAGGCACTCAATGAGAGGGAGGTAGCATTGGTTTGCTTACTTAACAGGCACCCAAGATGGTCTGATTGTCATAAAGCTTTAGCTGCAGTCACCCAAGGTAGTCCAAATTGGCGGTGCTACCATCCGATACCTGGATTAAAGCTTGCAAAGCCATCTCTTTGATATCATCCAATACTTCTCTGGGGATACCTTCTGATTGATCATCTCATAGGCTGTGTTGTCCTTCTCCAGCTAGATGGCTGATCGTCAATTCCGCCCTTGTATCATTATTAGCATAGTCTGCTATTTATTGATTTAGTAAACACTTCCAACCCCTTCCCACAGGGTGTATTCTGTAGGTGGCAACAACATGGTCATAATATATTTTAAGTCATACTGGGTTAAGATATGTGCTGTAAACATGGCCCTCATTAGGCCATTAAAATAAGGTGAGTCCTTTCCATGGTCTTTATCTGCCCCACACAGATCCTTGATTTCCCCATAAACCAATGGCTGATACCTGGGATTCTGCCCCTTCTTTCATAATATACCAAGGCAATCAGGAGTTTTGAGACTATTTGCCAGTCTTCTTCCTTTCCCAGGGATCTTCTGGGGTTGAGGGTCGAGGTCCAAACTCTGGGGAGGAAGAATTATTTGGAGTAGAAACATGCAGATTAGAAATAGTGTGGCAGTTGGGTTTAGTATCTTTGACCATGGGGGTTATATTGTTTCCGGAGGGAGAGGCAAAAGGGCACTTTGGGAGGAAGGGCCTTGATTTAGGATGGCAGAGTTCCAGGCTGGCCTTCTGGAGGCATGGCCCAGGGTGGAGGTGGAATGATTGAAAGTGGGGGTGTGACCTGCAGTTTTGGGTGTGGAGTCTGGAGGCTCATTCAGGGCAGAAGAGAAGGTTCTGGTAGCAGGAAGTGGAGGAGCCAAGATGGAGGGAGGATGGTCAGGCTCAGGGGCATCTGGAAAAGTTTTAATGATCTGACTCAGGATTGATTTTAGTTTGTTCTTTGAAGATATTTCGTCATGATCAGTGAGAATTAACTTAAAGCATCCATATACACACCTTTCTACTTTGGACATCTGGCTGCCCATTTTTCTCTTTCTACGCCTTAGGTGGAACAGCCACTGGAACACCCCAAATCAATTATGGGACGTTGGTGCATATTGTAAAAAGAGTGACAAAATGGGCAATAATTGTCCTGCGTTTCCCCAAACCCACCTGCAATCCTACGCAGGTGAAATTGTTATTGTCCCTGTGGATCCTGGCCGAGGTCCCTCAAAGCAGTGATGAATCTGCTGGCCCAGCACAATCCAAAATCCCGGGGAGCGCTGGCCTATCCATCAGCTAACCCCAGCTGACATGACTGAATGTCAGGGTCCCTGTTCGGGCGCCAAATGTCACAATGAGAGTGGCTGTGACAAACCTTTCTGGTTCCCCAACTTCAGGGCAAGGGTGGTGAAAATGAAAAGGAGCAGATGCTGGGGAAGATGAAACAGGAAAGCCTTATAAATATGATTGCCTGGCAAAAGATTTTGAGAATATGGAAACTATAAGTGAGATTGAAATGAAAGCAAGCTTTGAGATACTAAGCCTTAGTTACCGAACCACTGGAAAACAATGGTATGGCCGGCTGAAGATAATCTTCTTTTGATGAAACAATACCCTCTGCTTGCAGACAGGTCCAAGGGTCAGAGCAGACCCTACTAGCTTGGCAGAAGGGGTGCAAAGAGTAGTTTTTAGGGTTTAACATATAACACAGTATGGTAATGTAATGATTCTTATAGGCTGTATGTAAATGCTATAAGATTTGTGTCTTGTACTAGATTGGTTAGTGAAAATTAGAACATGCAGCACAGAAGAAGATTTTTTGTATTGTAACGGGAGCTCCCTTCCTCTTTGAGCTCCTCCTTTGGGCCTGCTCCGAGCTGTGGCTGGCAGCCCCAAACAAGGCCCCTGCACCCACACCCTTTGCAATAAACCACAATTTCCAAGACCTGGCTTCAGAGATCTCTCATCTCCGTCCATCCCAACCATCTTACCCCCTGACACTCCTACAAGCAGCATCAATGGAGTTGCCCAAAAAGAACTTTAGTAACAGGGTGAAAACAATAAACATGGAGAAGTCGAGCACAGTACGAGGGGTGGGATTCAAAGACCTGAGATAAAGGGGAAGCAACAATATGGGACACTTGGGGATAGAACACTCTGGAACAATAACCCTATAGGGGAAACAAGCAACCAGTAGGGGAGGAGAACTTGGACAACTTAGCATAACAACATTAAAGGCTTATGGGGGAACTCTCAAACTCACCCTAAGTTAAACAAATGATTCCCAGGGCTTGAAACTCATGCCCAGTTCTTCCAGGGCAAAATCTGGCTGACTCTGAGTTACAGCTGGGCTAACTCCCACATTGCTGCTTTGCTCTGGTCCCTTGGGACCATGTGGCCCAACAGAACCACAATGATGTCCTTGGTTCCACAAGGTCCCACAGTGTCACAATGGTCCCTTGGATCCATGGTGCTCTGCAGTGTCACAATGGCCCCTTCATTTCACAAGGCTTCCAAGTGTCACATTGGTCTCCATAGGAAGGAAACCACGGAGCCCCCATGTTTCAGGGGTTGTTGAGTGGCAACTGGGAATGATGGGTGTATGCTGAGGTTAACTGGGATATACTGGGAATGAATGACATCATGATGTGGGCAACTGGAACCATGCTGGGGCAACTGGGGTGACTGGGAATGAACATGCTGGGGGCAACTGGAATATACTGGGTGTGTCTGGAACGACACTGGAGGGGACAACACTGGGAAGAGCTGGGACCATGTTGAGGGGGAAACTGGGAGCAGCTGGGAGTGACTGTGTCTATACTGGGGGCCACTGAGACCATACTGGCAGTGACTGGGACTATACTGGGGTAACTGGGCACAACTGGGATCATACTGGGAGGAATTTGGGAGCAACTGGAACCATGCTGGAGGCAACTGGGACAATACAGATGGGGACTGGGATCCTACTGGGAGTGACCAGGAGGATGCTGAGGGCAGTTAAGACCATGTTGAGGACTCCTGGGATTCACTGGGAGCAACTGGAACTGCTCTGAGGCTGACTGGGAATCATGCAGGAATCAACTGGGAGGAAGTGGGAATGACTGAGAGCATGCTTAGATCTAACTGGGATATACTGGGAGAGACTGGGGGTCACTGGGATCATACTGGGAGTGACTGGAACCAGGGCAATGGCCTGGGCTGGGTGATGTGGGGCCTCAGGGAGCACAGGGAGCACTGTGACACTGCAGGGCCTGATGGAACTAAGGGGGCATGGTGACACTCTGGGCCTGCCCTGGCTGTGGGGTGTTTCAGGAGCCCAGGGGTGTCCAGGGCAGCAGAGCAGGCTCAAGGGGAGCAGCTCCCTGGGACACCCTGGGCAGGTGGGCAGCAGGGAATGCCCAGGGAGAAGAGGAAGCCAAGGGCCAGCACCCCAGGGGTGGCACCGGCTGAGGGACGGGGCAGGAGGGAGAGGCCAATGTTGGGATGGCGCCGGGGCTGCACAGCACTGAGCCAAGGTTGTGTGACATCACAGGGGGCTCTGTGACATCACAGGGGCTGTGTGACATCACAGAAGGATGTGTGACATCACAGATTGGGAAGTGATATCACAGGGGCTGTGTGAGGTCCCTGGGGAGGTCACTCTGCCCCAGCCCCCCTCACAGTCCCCCCCAGAGCAGTCCAACCCTGCTCAAGCACAGCGGGCTGCCCTGTCCCCCCGGGTCCCCCCGCCCCCGGCCCTGCAGCCTCCCCCAGAGGATGTTCCATGAGATCGACCCCAGAGCCTGACACGGGGATGGGGGCCAGGGCCCAGGGGGTGGCACAGGGGGACAGGGTCCCCCCAGCAGCGTCCCCGTGTCCCCCAGGGCCAGAGCCTGGGCCAGGGCTCCTTCACCCTGGTACCAACAAGGCCTTGAGAGCACTGGAAAAATCCCTGGCAAGGGATCTGCAAAAACCAGATTTAATATTAAGCGACAGCAGCACAAAGTTCCTTGGCAAGAGTCACTCTGCTCCTGACTGGACACTTCAGGCACACCAAGGAAACAAAGCAACGACAAAACCAAACCAAATCCAGGCAATCAAACCAGAAATGAACTGAGAACTGTCCCTCTGTGTGTGGGACAACAGGACAGTGAGGGCAAGGATAAAAGGAATATGACCCAAGAGCTTAACAGAGCACAAACTTAACAGGACTTAACCTTTACTGATACCTTCAACTTCACAATTTAGCAAAAGAACAGCACTTAACAGTACTTAACCTAACTTCTAACCTATGACTTTGCAATTTAACAGAGGAATAATGTTTTGCAGTATTTAACACTGCTTATAACTTATATTAAACAACTTAGCAAAAGAACAGCTCTTCACAGCAATTAACTTCACTTAGACCTCGTGACTTCATGTCACTTACAGGCCTGACTGACTCAGCTATCCAAGGCACACAGACCCCTCAGAGAGGAGCATTTCTGTCACATTTCCCCAGCACAGGCACTCCTGTGTGCACACAGAGACAAAGACTCAGTGCAAGGCACCTGTGAGCAATTCCCCTGAGGGCAGGGAATCCTCCCTGTGGATCCTTTGGCATCTCCTCAGCAGGCAAAGGGTTGAGCCTGGAGGAGTGGGGGGATGGGCCCAGGCTCCGTCATTGTTCAGGGATCCCTGAGTGCAGCAAACAGGAGAGTTCCCAGCTGGGAGAGGCCCCACTCAGAGGGAGTCGCTGGCCCAGGAGAGCTCCAAGGGCTCCTTTTGGAGCGCTGTTTGTAGGGCCCCAAGAGAGGGGCTTCAGTCCCAGCAATGGTTCATCCTGGCCACACTTGGCATCAACAGCTTTCTTTGGCAGGGTGAGAACAGGGATGTTGTGCCACTGAGGGAACAAAACCAGTTCCCAGGGCTGCTCCTACAGAAAGCAGGAGCTGGTTGGGCAGCAGCAGTGCCTGGAGCAGACAGTGTTTGTGATGAGCTGCAGAGGAGCTGAGCCCAGGGGCTGTTGGCCAAGGCCGAGGCCCAAGGAGCATTTCTCAGCTGGCAGGGCGGCCTGAGAAGGGGAGGGGGGAATGCAGCAGCACAGGGCCCATGGAACCAAGGGACCATTGTGACACTGTGGGGCCCTGTGAGACCAAGGGACCATTGTGACACTGTGGGGCCCTGTGAGACCAAGGGACCATTGTGACACTGTGGGGACTCATGGAATCATGGAGACCACTGTGACATTGCTAGGCCTTATGGAACCAAGGGGACCCTACTGCCTCTGTGTGGCTCCATGGAATGTAGGGATCTTTGTGACAAGAGGCCCCATGAAACCAAGGGTCCATTGTGACACCACAGGGCCTCATGGAACTGTGGAGACCATTGTGACACTTTGGGGTGTCTTGGAACCAAGGGGCCATTGTGACACAGTGAGACCCCATGGTCTCACAGTGTGCCAAAGGTCCATGTGACATTGCAAGGCCTCATGAAACCATGGAGACACCATTAGGACGCTTCACAGCTTCATGGAACCAAGGGGCCTTTGTGACACTGAGGGGAATCATGGAGACCATTGTGACACTGTGAGGCCCCATGGAATAAGCAAAGAATTGTGACACTGTGAGGCCTCATGGAACCAGTGAGACCATTGTGACCCTGGGAGTCCCCACAGAACCAAGAGGACTGCAGGAACCAAAGCTCCATTGTGACATTGCAGGGCCTGATGTCATCAGTGGTCCTTTGTGACTCTGGGCAACCAAAGGAGACCACTGTGACACTGCAGGGCTTCATGGAACCAAAGCTCCAGGGTGACACAGAGGGGCCTCCTGTCATCAATCTTCCATTGTGACACTGTGGAGCCAAAGGAGACCATTGTGACACTGCAAATCCCCAGAGTCCATGGTCCATTGTGACATTGCAGGGCTCATGGAACAGAGGAGTCAGGTGACATTGTGGGGCCTGGGGAACCATGGAGACCATTGTGACACTGCAAAGCCACATGAAATCAGTGGGACCACTGTGACACTTCAGGGCCTTCTGGAACCTAGGGGCCATTGTGACACTCTGGAACCCCATCGAACTAAGGGTCCATTATGACATTTCAGGTCTTCTTGTAATCAAAGAGCCATTGTGGGACTGTGGAGCCCCATCAAACCAAGGCGCCATTGTTACACTTCAGGGCCCCATAAGAACAAGGGAACACAGAACAGGTCTGGCTGGTTTGGCCTCCCAGGAGCCACCTGACTGGTCAGACTGACCTTGGCATGTTGAGGGTCTCATCTGCTATTTAAATGGTAGTGCTGCGTGCTTTCCTTCCTAAGGAAAAGATCTGTCCTTCTCCTCCAGGCACTTATGGCCTGAATTGGAGTTTCACCTCCAAATTTCCTTATATCCAGGGATTGTTGCCATAGGAGTATTGCCAGGACAAGACTGTGTGGCAGTGGTTTCACAAGGGTCAGCTCCCATCTGTTCCCAAAACACTTGGCAAGGCTCTGTGCTTTCCTTTCTATGGAAAAGAACTGTCCTGCTTCTCCAGGCACCCATGACTGAGACTGGGCTTCCACCTCCAAAATTCCCTAAATCCAAAGACTGCTCCCAGACAAAATCTGCCATTACTGACAAGTCTGGCGGGCCTTGACCTAGTGAGGCTCTCACCTGCCTTCCAAACACTGGGGCTCTGTGCTTTCCCTCCTATGGAAAAGAACTCCCCTACTCAGTCAGGCGCCCATGGCCAGAATTGGGATCTCGCCTCCAACACTGCCTGTTGTGACAGACTGGAGGAGATTGTTGGCTCAAAACATTTCATGTGTGGGGGAGGAAGGGGCAGGTCCAGCCTTGCCCTGCCCTGCAACCCCAGCCCTGCCCTGCCCTGGAACCCCAATCCCCCAGAGCCTCTATCCCAGCCCAGCAGTGGCTGCCAGTCCCTGGCACAGCACAGGCAATGCTCCACAGCCACCTCTGCAGCCCCCAGCCCAGCTCCTGAGGGACCAAATGAGCCCAAGTCCCACCTGGGGGAAGGGCCCAGGAAGACCAAGGGGTATTTAAGGCTGACCACAAGGCGAGCACACATCTTGACCCTTCCTACTCTTGGAATTTCTATCTGAACACTGCTGGAATCCTGGAGTTGGTAGCTGTGTGTGTGCTTCTCTGTATCTTTTTTGTCTTTCTTTCTGTGTCTTCTGTTTCTGTGCTCCTGCAAATTTTGATTAACATTAAATTGAGCAGGCTTAGAGTTTCTGAAGTTGAATGGGCCAAGTCAATGCTTTGAGAAGTGTTTTTTGTTGACTGAATGTCTGTTGTAGTTTGACATGAAAAGAATTTTTAAAAGTAATACAAAACTTTTTGTGTGACTGACAATCTGTTAAACCACTAAGATACTGAACGCGCCTCTGTGAAACACACATGTTGAAGATGTAAAAACCTAGGAACCTCCTCTTTCTTTTCCAGTCAACAAAGAAGCAGCAGGCCCTGGCCCTGGCCCCCATCTCAACCAAACCAAACCAAACCAAACCAAACCAAACCAAACCAAACCAAACCAAACCAAACCAAACCAAACCTGCTGTGGGCCGAGCCCATTTCCCCCCTCCCCAGGCTACCACTCCCCATCAGCCCCATTCTAACCAAACCAAACCCCAAGAACTACCAAACAGGAAAATAAAAGAGGCTACAAAACCCCAACCAGAACAAAGCCAACCACAGCTATTCAAATCTTGCCATCAAGTCTCCTCCCTCCAACACAAGTCAAACCAAAAACCCCTACAACCTACAACCCACACAAAATAACCCTGCAACTAAAATTAAACACAATAAAAACCCCAAAACCAGCCATAAAACCAATTTTAACAAAACCCAACCACAACTTCCACCACAAGTTACTGGTGGGTCAGGTGTTAACCCTTTCAATACTTCAATGCTCCCTTGAGTAAAAGAAAAAAACAAAATATAAGCATATTAAAAAACCCATAAAACCATTAAAGTCAGTAAAGAAGAAATTAAATCCCAATTAAAAAAGAAGAAAAAATATCTTAATCTTAAAACAAAAATCCTCTTATAAACTATAAAGAAAAAACTCTTTTTCTTTATAACGCAAAAAACTCTTAAAAAATTTTCAAATTAATATCAAACAAAAACCTCCATACTAAAATAAACAAATGTTAAAATAACTGTAATTTCATCAGAAGTTTAAACAGGGAAAAAAAAGTAATCCAGTATCCACAAGAGAAGATCTCTATTCCCAGAGATAAAAGTTTTTATTATTTACTTTTTGAATTATTTTCTAAAAGATATATTAAGAAAATAATTCTAAAAGTAAATAATAAAACCTTTTACCTTTAAACAACTCATCTATAAAACATTCTCAATAATACAATGCAACAAAAAACATACATAAAATTAACTGACACTGAAAAACCCACCACATCAATCCATTAATTAAGGAATCTCAAGATTAGAAAAATCTTAAATTAAAACTAAAACCACTATAATGATAATAAACCTTTTCCCAAAGTTCTCTGATTTCTAAAGTTCCCAGTAAAGGCTTTTTGTTCTTTGAGGCTCCTGAGAATCTCTTGTTGGTATTTCTCGGTCCAGGAGTCCAACTCAGAGGACACAAACAGATAGTAATTCTTTAAATCTCGCCTGAGAGATTTTTTTGTGATGGAGGTCGGTGTTCTCCTCGTCCTGCTTAGCACAGCTGGGCAGGACTTTCCCCGCCATCATTCCACACACTCCATTTCCCATTGCCTGTGCCTTCCTGAGCTGTGCTGCCCAGCCCCAGGACGTTTCTTGGTCTGCCCACCCCCACGGTCTCTCTGGGCAGGGATGGCCTCAGTGGGGTTGCCATCCTCAGCAACT
>JALJVW010000031.1:17686-29364 GCA_024865655.1 Emberiza elegans
TACCATGTCATGTCATGTCATGTCATGTCATGTCATGTCATGTCATGTCATGTCATGTCATGTCATGTCATGTCATGTCATGTCATGTCATGTCATGTCATGTCATGTCATGTCATGTCATGTCATGTCATGTCATGTCATGTCATGTCATGTCATGTCATGTCATGTCATGTCATGTCATGTCATGTCATGTCATGTCATGTCATGTCATGTCATGTCATGTCATGTCATGTCATGTCATGTCATGTCATGTCATGTCATGTCATGTCATGTCATGTCATGTCATGTCATGTCATGTCATGTCATGTCATGTCATGTCATGTCATGTCATGTCATGTCATATTTATTATGCTATATTAAAACCATACTAAACGACATAAGGAAGGTTGCGTGTTAAGGCTTAACAAGAATGACAAAGAAAAAACCCAGACTGACTCCTGTGAGTCCGACATACCTTGATAGCATTGTTTTCTAACAATGGGGATCCATCCCATCAGAGCAGCCATGAACAAAATGGGCACAGATTTGTGGCTCCCCCAGCTTGGCATGGGCCATGGGCCTGGAGCAGGAGCAGCTCTAGAGGGCCCAAGGGTGGGGCTGTGTGCCTGGGCAGATGGGATGGCAGCAGGGGCTGCAGGCTCTCCCACCCCAGGCGAGGGAGCAGGGCAGCCAGGAGCCTCCTTTGGCCTTGGCCAAGCACCCCCCCCCCATGGCTGGGGCTGAGTCCCGTGGCAGCAGGCCACTGCTGTGCCTTGGCAGGGGCTGAGGGGCCAGTGCCCAGAGCAGCCTGGCCTGAGCAGAGCTGTGGGGGGCCAGAGCTGGCTGGGCTGGGCTGGGGCCCTTGGTGCTGCCCAGAGCTCAGGGCAGCTGGGCAGAGGTTGCAGGGAGCTGGGCTGGGCTCTGAGAGCCAAGCCCAGAAACCATCAGTGTCCATCACAGCCTGGGGCTGGAGCGTGCAGGGCAAAACTCAGGCCAGGGCCTTCATGGGCAGGGCCAGCGCCTGTGCAAGGCATTGCAAACAGGCAAGTGGCCCAGAGAGGAGGCTGCTCTGTGCCCTTGCAGCATGGGCAAAGCAGGAGGGGGCCCAGGACATTTGTCAGTGCCAGCCTCTGTGCCCAGTCCTTGGCAGCCCTGGCTGCTGAGCCCAGCTTTGGCCTGGGCTGGGTTGAGCTGTGGCCCAACTCCATCCTCCTGTGGGGCTCAGGGCCTGTTCCGGCCAGCACCTGGCTAACCTCTCCTGCTGGCCCAGAGGCTGTGAGCCAAGGGGCAAGGAGCTGTCTGTGCAGCCCAGAGGGTGTCAGGGCTCTAAGGAGCTGGCAGAGCTGCCCAGCAGGAGGCCATGGGGCACAGAGCCCCCAAGGCTGCTGTGGGCACCATGGCAGGGGCCGCTCCCAGCAAGAATGCTCCTGGCCTGGGCTGGCCTGCACACCCAGGGCTAGGCCACCATGGCTGGGCCAGCACAGGCCCTAGGGAGCCACGCTTGCTGCACGGGGCTGACAGCAAGGCCAGGCACACACAAGCAATTGCTGAGCATGGCCTGCACTGGCCAGGCCTGGACTGTGATAAAGGCAGAGCTCAGCTGCCCTTTGGGGCTGCAGCAACAGTCCAGAGCCCAAAGAGCCTTCATGGCTGTGCTGGAGACTGAAGGCTGCAGGAGGGAAAAGCAGGGCTGCTGCTGGGATGTAGGCCATTGAATTCCAGCACACACCTCAGCTCTCTGATCATCCTGGCACCATGCTGGGCCCTGTTTCAGACTGGAGCAGAGCAGATGTTGATGGGACAGGAGCCCTGCAGGGGCTGTCAGGGACCTGCAGCTTGCAAGGTGCTCTGCTCTCCCTCAGGTGCTCTCTGGAGATCCAATCCCAGCTGGGCACCTCAGGGCACAAGTGGCACTGCCTGTTCATGGGCACACAGCTGATGTCTGCCTGGAAAGGGGCACAGGTTTTAATACCTGGTAGTTTCATAATATACAAGCAAATCTTTTATTATCTGGGTCATTTGAGTACTTTTAAGAAATGGCAAAGTTTTTCCATCAGGAACAGGATTTCTTGGAGGTGTACTGATGGCAGGATGAGAAATCATGATCTTCCTTCTACCTTTGCCACCAACATTCAGTTTAATATTTTTCTCCTCCCTCCTTCAGGTGTTTCCAGCTCTCCTTTAAATGGCCATGTCTAAGACATCTCTTCACTTAGACCAGCTGGATCTATATACTTCCATTGCTCCCAGATTTCCTCCTCCAGATGCTTTCTGGTCATTCGAGTGCCTCTCATCTGACTGGCTTCGTGCTTTGAACTTCAGAAAGTTTCTCAATATTTCTGAAATTCAAATAAATATCACATTAGTCAACATCCTAATTACATTTATATCTATCCTAGAATTACATTTTCTTATGTCCTAATTTAAAACTGTTCCTGTATGGAAATCTGTGGGATGCTGCTGGGACATCCCAGAGAGCTGAGGGAAGAGCTGTGATGGTTATTAAACTGTTCAAATGTTCAGCTTGTATTTGTTCACAAGAAACCTTCCTGTGCCTCTGACTGTCACCAGGCCCTGAGCCCAAAGGACACAAACCTGATGAGTTGTGGCTCCCACTGCAGAGGCTGCACTTGGACCTTGGCTCTGCACAGGAGAGCTCTTCATCCCCTTTCTCTTTTCCTCCCTCTCGGCATGGAGGGAGCTCCTGACTTCAGCCTGTGACTCGTGTGTGCAAAGAGCAAATCTGGGCAGAATCAGGGCAGGGAGGGTTTGGGGGGACCTTGGTATCTGTGCTGGGCACAGAAGGTGTTTTCCATTGCTCTGAGACTGTCTGCTGTGGAAAGTAGATGTAATATCAAGCAGGGCAATGACTTTTGCATTTGATGGAGCTGTGCCTTCCCTTGGCTTTCTTGGCTGACAATAAAAGAACATCCCTCTGTGTCTGAGGCAGTTCCTTCTCCAAGGAAAGCAGGTGGGAGTTGGAGCCAAGGAGCTGAAAGCTGCAGGTGCAGCCTGGGCTGGAGGGAGCTCAGATTTGCACAAGACTGCTCTGAGTGCCAGGCCTTGGATGGGGGAAATGTTGGGGTGGGGGTAGGGACAGAGTCTGATTGATTGTCAGCCATGAAGGGTCTTGATTTTCATATCTATTCAAACTGCATGAGGAGGTACTTGGATTCAATGTCAGTTGGAGACTGCACATATCAATAAATTATGAGGAAAACAAGACTAAACAGGATCTAAAAAAATCTCTTCTCCCTGTCTTTTTAAATATAATGTATTCACTTTGAACACACTACTGCGATCTACCTAACCACAAATTATTTGAAAATTAAAATCAAATTATTAAATTATTCCCAGAGGTTTGGCTTGTTCAGATGTTCTGAATGTTAATGAGCCCTGGGACACTGAATTCCTGCACTGAAGAGCTGAAGGCTGAACAAGCCTCTGGAGCAGTGAAATTCAGCAGCAGCCCCCAAGTTGCTGAGGATGTCAGCCGCCCCCACTGAGGCCATCCCTGCCCAGAGACCGTGGGGGAATGGGCAGACAAGGAGAGCGTCCCTGGGGCTGGGGCAGCACAACTCAGAGGCACCAACGGCTCCAGCTGGGAAATGGAGTGTGGAATGTGGCTGGGAAAGCCCTGCCTGGGCTTTGCCAAGCAGGACACACAAGCACTGACCCCCATCCCCCAAAAAACTCTCTCAAGGAGACATTTAAGAGGAATTACTGTTGTTTGTGTCCTCTGAGTTGGACTCCCTGGAGAAATACCAACTGGAAATTCTCAGGAGCTCAAAAGAACAAAACAGCCTTTACTGGGAACTTTAGAAAATCAGAGAAACTTTGGCTGAAGGTTTAATATGTCATTGTAGTGGTTTTGGTTTTTTAATTTAGGATTTTTCTAATCTTGAGATTTCTTAATTAATGTACTGATGAGTGTGGTGGGTTTTCGTGTCAGTTAATTATTTATGTATTTATTGTGTTGTGATACCGGATTGAGAGAAAGGTAAAGAAGGCCTAAAATTTTAAAAGGGTATAAAGAAAATTTTATTAAAAGTAACTAAAAGAAAAAAGGTGGTAAGAATTAAAACAAACTCTTTCAGACCCTTTCTTTCCTTTGCAACTTTTTCTTTTTACTGACAATGTAAAGAAAGTAAACTTAAAATTTCTAGTTAGTTTACTATTTCTAGAATAGTCTTTTAGTTTACTTAGGGAGAGAAGTTTTTCTTTTTAAGGTTTTGGAGACTTTTTTACAAGAAGAAAAAATAGTTTTTTTGTGGTTCTTTGTTGGAGTGAGGGGGGTCGCAGCATGGTCGTGACGGATGGAGACGAGAGATCTCTGAATCCAGGTCGTGGGTTTTACGGTTTATTGCAAAGGGCGTGGGTACAGGGCCCCGCTGGGAGCTGCCTGCGCAGCTCCGAGCGGGTCTGAGAGAAGTGAGAGTTAGAGTGGGTAAGAAAGTTAGAGTAATAACTAAGAGGTAAGAGTGTTATGGTTTGAGCTTGGCAAAATGCCAGTGCTCTCTATGAAAATACTTACTCTCTGGTACTTGCTGTGAGATGTGTTTAGGAATAAGCAAAGCAGTCTTCTACTTAAAACTATAGAAAGCAGAACTTTATTAACTACACACTACATAGGTATAGGAAAGAAAAGAAAAGACAATTTCAAGGAAAATGAAAACTCTACA
Organism: Emberiza elegans; assembly: GCA_024865655.1. NCBI lineage: Eukaryota > Metazoa > Chordata > Aves > Passeriformes > Fringillidae > Emberiza > Emberiza elegans. Next base: position 22,348 of record JALJVW010000031.1, read on the forward strand.
GAATACAGCTCTTCCTCCTCTTCCCCCCACCAAATTCTCAATACAATTACATCTTCTGGTCTAGCAAAAACCACTCTTAAAAATACTCAATCTTCAATTCTTTAAGAGGAGGAGTCTTTCTTGTATGCTTTGGGTTTTTGGTCACATATCACTACCCGGATTGGAGATCGTGACCCCCCCCCTCTCATGTTCAGTGTTCTCACTACTGAACATGGACTAGAGTTACTTTGAGGGTTGGCTTTTTAAGGATTCTATCGTCTTACTCTAAAAAAAAGGTACAGTCTCAATTTTGGGACATCTGTCTCCCCATTATTTCACTTCCTGAGCCGGGAAGCTCCCACACTGCCTTCTTAACTCTGGGACACGGTGGCTCTCCCTGAAAATAGTCTCTGTATTCAGGAACAGTCCATGGTTCTACAAAAAGCGTCCAGCAAAGAATGCCACTCCACATCTCTTCCACCCTAGGTTCTTCTCACAATCTCTCCTCTGCTCAGTCCTTTAAAAAACTTGCTTAAATCTTTCTTCATCTCCTCTCCCGGAAGGGTCAGTACTCTGCAAAAGTTTTCATTGTTCAAGAAAAGAGTTAAAACTCTACAGCTCACAGCCCACAAGCAGCCAGACTCCTTCTAGTTCAACCCCCCTCCTCTCCACAAGCCAGGCAGGCTGGCAGCCCACGATATCGAGCTTCAAGGCCAAAGCTCAGTCTCAAGCAGCGAGCACAGACACAGTCTCTCTCTCTGTCTCCCCAGAGGAGGGGGGGCTGCCCAGTAGCTCCCAGTCTCTCTCTCTCCTCCACCCTTCCACCCTAGGGGGGGGGGGGAACCAAGCCAAGCCTACCCCCATCTCGATCCAGGCCCGAGCCTACCACATGGCTGCCCCTCCCCCTGTCCAGCCGGGACAGCTGGAGCAGGGGGAGAGGTCTTTCCTCTTCCACGCCGAAGTCCCAAGAGGGCTTCCCAGGGGCAGAGCTCTGCTTTTAACTCCTGTGTGTTCTCAGAGGCGTATCTAACTCTCAGTGGTCAAAACAGGTGTCAATCGCAAATCTACATCTTCAATTGGACTGACACACTCACTCCCAGAAATCCACTTCTCTCAAACCAGGACATTCCACCCTTCGCCTCTGAGAACACACTTTCTAACCTTACTAAAACTATATACACTTCTACAAGACAAATACATGCTTTGTTCTTATTCCTTTTTGGCCCCATCTCACAGTTTTATCTTATCAACTTATCTTATCTCGATTCCCGGTCAGGGAACCAAAAATGTCATGGTTTGAGCTTGGCAAAATGCCAGTGCTCTCCATGAAAATACTTACTCTCTGGTACTTGCTGTGAGATGTGTTTAGGAATAAGCAAAGCAGTCTTCTACTTAAAACTATAGAAAGCAGAACTTTATTAACTACACACTACATAGGTATAGGAAAGAAAAGAAAAGACAATTTCAAGGAAAATGAAAACTCTACAGAATACAGCTCTTCCTCCTCTTCCCCCCACCAAATTCTCAATACAATTACATCTTCTGGTCTAGCAAAAACTACTCTTAAAAATACTCAATCTTCAATTCTTTAAGAGGAGGAGTCTTTCTTGTATGCTTTGGGTTTTTGGTCACATATCACTACCCGGATTGGAGATCGTGACCCCCCCCCTCTCATGTTCAGTGTTCTCACTACTGAACATGGACTAGAGTTACTTTGAGGGTTGGCTTTTTAAGGATTCTATCGTCTTACTCTAAAAAAAAGGTACAGTCTCAATTTTGGGACATCTGTCTCCCCATTATTTCACTTCCTGAGCCGGGAAGCTCCCACACTGCCTTCTTAACTCTGGGACACGGTGGCTCTCCCTGAAAATAGTCTCTGTATTCAGGAACAGTCCATAGTTCTACAAAAAGCGTCCAGCAAAGAATGCCACTCCACATCTCTTCCACCCTAGGTTCTTCTCACAATCTCTCCTCTGCTCAGTCCTTTAAAAAACTTGCTTAAATCTTTCTTCATCTCCTCTCCCGGAAGGGTCAGTACTCTGCAAAAGTTTTCATTGTTCAAGAAAAGAGTTAAAACTCTACAGCTCACAGCCCACAAGCAGCCAGACTCCTTCTAGTTCAACCCCCCTCCTCTCCACAAGCCAGGCAGGCTGGCAGCCCACGATATCGAGCTTCAAGGCCAAAGCTCAGTCTCAAGCAGCGAGCACAGACACAGTCTCTCTCTCTCTGTATCCCCAGGGGAAGGGGGGCTGCCCAGTAGCTCCCAGTCTCTCTCTCTCCTCCACCCTTCCACCCTAGGGGGGGGGGGGAACCAAGCCAAGCCTACCCCCATCTCGATCCAGGCCCGAGCCTACCACATGGCTGCCCCTCCCCCTGTCCAGCCGGGACAGCTGGAGCAGGGGGAGAGGTCTTTCCTCTTCCACGCCGAAGTCCCAAGAGAGCTTCCCAGGAGCAGAGCTCTGCTTTTAACTCCTGTGTGTTCTCAGAGGCGTATCTAACTCTCAGTAGTCAAAACAAGTGTCAATCGCAAATCTACATCTTCAATTAGACTGACACACTCACTCCCAGAAATCCACTTCTCTCAAACCAAGACAGAGTTAGAGAGAGAGGTACGGATGGTCTGGGTACCCTTTTCTGGCACGAGCCCGAAAAGGGACCCCGCTAACAAAGGATTTAACCTTTAAAAACAATAGCCTGTTGCATATTCATACACTTCATACATGATGCATAAATTCCATTCAATTAGAGGATTTTATCTGGTCAGTGTCAGTTTTACCTTAAGTCCTAAGGCGCCTGGAAGGCGGGGGAAAGTTTATTTCTTCTGATAAGAGGGCAGTAAATTCTTTTCCTCTGGAAGGTTGAGGTGTCCTGTGGCTGCTTATCTTCTGCAGTATGTTTTACAGCCTACAACTTTATTCACTAAGGGATCTCAAAGGCTGCTTTCATTTCAATTTCAAAATCTTTTGTCAGGCAATCATATTTATAAGGATTTCTTGTTTCATCCTGCCCAACAGTTTCTTAATTTTGTCATGGATAACAGTTGTCTGGGGAACTTTGTTACTGTGAAGTTGTGTTTATTACTACAAGCTTTTTTACAGCTTGTTGATGGGCCATGTTGACTTATGAGGTATTGTTTTATAGATGAGTTGTTTAAAGGTAAAAGGTTTTATTATTTACTTTTAGAATTATTTTCTTAATATATCTTTTAGAAAATAATTCAAAAAGTAAATAATAAAAACTTTTATCTCTGGGAATAGAGATCTTCTCTTGTGGATACTGGATTACTTTTTTTTCCCTGTTTAAACTTCTGATGAAATTACAGTTATTTTAACATTTGTTTATTTTAGTATGGAGGTTTTTGTTTGATATTAATTTGAAAATTTTTAAGAGTTTTTTGCGTTATAAAGAAAAGAGTTTTTTATATAGTTTATAAGAGGATTTTTGTTTTAAGATTAAGATATTTTTTCTTCTTTTTTAATTGGGATTTAATTTCTTCTTTACTGACTTTAATGGTTTTATGGGTTTTTTTATATGCTTATATTTTGTTTTTTTCTTTTACTCAAGGGAGGATTGAAGTATTGAAAGGGTTAACACCTGACCCACCAGTAACTTGTGGTGGAAGTTGTGGTTGGGTTTTGTTAAAATTGGTTTTATGGCTGGTTTTGGGGTTTTTATTGTGTTTAATTTTAGTTGCAGGGTTATTTTGTGTGGGTTGTAGATTGTAGGGGTTTTTGGTTTGAGTTGTGTTGGAGGGAGGAGACTTGATGGAAAGATTTGAATAGCTGTGGTTGGCTTTGTTCTGGTTGGGGTTTTGTAGCCTCTTTTATTTTCCTGTTTGGTAGTTCTTGGGGTTTGGTTTGGTTAGAATGGGGCTGATGGGGAGTGGTAGCCTGGGGAGGGGGGAAATGGGCTCGGCCCACGGCAGGTTTGCTTGGTTTGGTTTGGTTTGGTTTGGTTTGGTTGAGATGGGGGCCAGGGCCAGGGCCTGCTGCTTCTTTGTTGACTGGAAAAGAAAGAGGAGCTTCCTAGGTTTTTACATCTTCAACATGTGTGTTTCACAGAGGCGCGTTCAGTATCTTAGTGGTTTAACAGATTGTCAGTTCTACAAAAAGTTTTGTATTACTTTTAAAAATTCTTTTCATGTCAAACTACAACAGATATTCAGTCAACAAAAAACACTTCTCAAAGCATGGACTTGGCCCATTCAACTTCACAAACTCTAAGCCTGCTCAATTTAATGTTAATCAAAATTTGCAGGAGCACAGAAACAGAAGACACAGAAAGAAAGACATGAAAGATACAGAGAAACACACACACAGCTACCAACTCCAGGATTCCAGCAGTGTTCAGATAGAAATTCCAAGAGTAGGAAGGGTCAAGATGTGTGCTCACCTTGTGGTCAGCCTTAAATACCCCTTGGTCTTCCTGGGCCCTTCCCCCAGGTGGGACTTGGGCTCATTTGGTCCCTCAGGAGCTGGGCTGGGGCTGCAGAGGTGGCTGTGGAGCATTGCCTGTGCTGTGCCAGGGACTGGCAGCTACTGCTGGGTTGGGATAGAGGCTCTGGGGGGATTGGGGTCACAGGGCAGGGCAGGGCTGGGGTTGCAGGGCAGGGCAAGGCTGGACCTGCCCCTTCCTCCCCCACACATAAAATGTTTTGAGCCAACAATCTCCTCCAGTCTGTCACAACAGGCAGTGTTGGAGGCGAGATCCCAATTCTGGCCATGGGTGCCTGACTGAGTAGGGGGAGTTCTTTTCCATGGGAGGGAAAAGCACAGAGCCCCCAGTGTTTGGAAGGCAGGTGAGAGCCTCACAGCTCAGCTCAAGGCCCGCCAGATTTGTCCAGTAATGGCAGATTTTGTCTGGGAGCAGTCTTTGGATTTAGGGAATTTTGGAGGTGGAAGCCCAGTCTCAGTCATGGGTGCCTGGAGAAGCAGGACAGTTCTTTCCATAGAAAGGAAAGCACAGAGCCTTGCCAAGTGTTTGGGAACAGATGGGAGCTGACCTTTGTGAAACCACTGCCACACAGTCTTGTCCTGGCAATACTCCCATGGTTACAATCCCTGGATAAACTGAAATTTGGAGGTGAAACCCAATTCAGTTCATATGGTGCCTGGAGGAGGAGGACAGATCTTTTTCCTTAATTGTTGGAAAGTAGACCCTCAACATGCAAGGTCAGTCTGACCAGGTGTTTGGGAGGCCAAAGCAGCTGACCTAAGTTTGTTCCTTGTTCTATGCCCCTTTAGGTAACATGGCGCCTTTTTATCCAGTCTCCACGTCCCCAAGACTCACACACAACACACCTGAAATGTCATAATACCCAGTTCGATGGGATCCCTGGTTGTCACAATGGCCCCTAGGTTCCAGAAGGCCCCAAAGTGTCACAATGGTCCCACTGATTCCATGAGGCCTTGCAGTGTCACAAGGAACTTTGGTCTCCTTTGGCCCACCTTTAACAATGTACCACTGATGTCTGTTTTGGGTTGCCCCTGAGGGATTTTTTCCATGCAGCCCTCCAGTGTCACAAAGGAGTCTGGGTTTTGCGAGGCCCAAGAGTATCACAATGGTCCCTTATTCTGTGGGAACCCCAGTCACAATGGTCCTTCACTGGTTCCATGGGGCCACAGACTCCTTAATGCTTTCTTTTGGTTTATTCCATGGCCCCATAGTATCGACAATGGCTCTGTGATTCCATGGCCCTTCCCAGTGTCACAATGGTCTCCTTCGTTCCCATGGGAGGAGGCTGTGAAGTGTTCTATCGTGGTGTCTCCATGGTTCCAAGAGCCTGCAATGTCACAGTGTACCTTGGCTCCATGGGGGTCTTGTAGTGTTGGCACGGCCCCTTGATGGGAACCCCAGTGTCACAATGATCTCACATTCCGATGGAGCCATTAGTGTCAGTATGTTCCCTTGGTTCCATGAGGTCCAGCAATGTCATAGTGCTCCATGATCCCATGAGTCCCCACAGTGTCACAATGGATTCTTGGTCTCACAGGGTTCTACAGGGTCACATGTCCCTTGGTCCTATGGGGCCATGTTGCTGCTGGATGTCACACTGCTCAGAATGACCACCCCAGTGATGTCACATTGTCCCTATGATATCACACTGCCCCAGTGGTGTCACAGTGATGTCAAATAGTTGCACCTTGTGATGTCACAAGAATTGCTGTGATGTCACAAAAGACTGATGGCTGAAGTCACCCCTCCAGATGTCACCGTCTGGTCTGTGTGATGTCACAGCCTGCTCCATGATGTAACACAGCCACCCAGTGATGTCACAACCCACCCTCTGATGTCACAGAGCCATCCTCTATGATGGCAGACTCCTGCCCATGGCTCACTTCCTAGTTCATGAAGTCACACAGACAGCTCTGGTGGATTTCACAACACCCCCAAAGATGTCACAAAACCCTCTGTGATGTCATATTGCCACCTGTACGTCACAGCACACACTTTGACCTCACAGCCCACTCTATAATGTCATACACAGTCATGCCATAATGTCACACAGTCATGCCATAATGTCACAGTCTGATCTGTGATGTCACTGTGGACTGAGAAACTCCTGTATTTACTAAAAAAATATAACTTCACTATCAAAGACTATTTTTTTAAACTTTATCAAGGGCCTTCTGGTTGTGTTTGTCCCTCTATTAAACAGAGCCCCCATCTCTCTTGATTCTACTGAGAAATTTCTCATCTTTGCTGTTTCTTCCTGCAACTTCTTTGTAGGTGCTCCTTTTGTGGCAGTAAAAACAGGTAGGGTCCTGTACCCTTTTAGGTAGAACCTGCAAGAATTTTTGTAAGGCCCTTTCTTGTAGCAGAAAAAAAATCCCTGTGTTCTAAAAATAGATCCAGCTGTTTGTTTATCCCCAGAATTTTTCATTCAAAGCTGCCTGGCATTTTTTAACTGCTGCCACCAAATTGTGGCATCTGCTTTCTGCTTTTTTTTTTTATCTCTCTTAGAAACACCCTTTGTGCTTCTTCTTAGTAACTCTTGTGCCTGGGTCCGCCCTGAACAATAGACTTACTTCTCCCCTC
>JALJVW010000031.1:37303-53312 GCA_024865655.1 Emberiza elegans
CCGGACTTGAGTCCCAGATATCTCCGGCTCCCTAAGAGGAGAATTTTCGGGGAGAGGAGCCGTGATTGCCCCTTCAGGAGGGTCCTGGGATCCACGGGGACGGCCCGCACCGATGGAGCAGGACATTGGTTTTGGGATCCCCGTGAGAGCCGGGGCTGTGGAACGGGGACCCCGGGGGGAGAGGGGAAGGGGCGATCCCGAGCTGGGGACCCCTGGCAGCCCGGAGATGAGGCAGGGACGGGACCCCTGACCCTGACAGGGCCGTGTCCTGGGGTGACTTCATGATGCTCGTACCCCCATCGGTCTGTTTAGCCCAGAAATGTGTTCTGCACCTTTAAGGCCGGTTCTGAGAGCGAAGGGAGGAGGAAGAAGCTGCAGTTTGTTTTCAGAAACTGCACTTACCTCCATATGACAGCTCCTGACAGAAAGACAGCAGGACAGAGCCTCCTTTGCTTTTAGTTAGTTTTAGCTCTGGGGCAGAGAAGTTCCCTGGACTGTGGTTTTTTTTTTTTCTTTTGGAGCTGTTTAAACCTGCTTGGACTGAATACCGATAGAACACCACCAGGAACTCACACCAGGCCCACCAGGCCGAGCCTGGGCAGGGTCATTTCCAGTGCTGGAGGGACTGATAAGAGACTGATAAGAGACTGAGTGAGCTGAGCTACAGCCCACGGAGGGACTTTCTGAGTTTGTTGTCTTTTTTACAGCAGACATTTTATTTTTTAATATTGTTCTTGGTTTTTTTGTGCTGGTGAATGCTTTGCCTGTAAAATAAACAGTTTTTTCTGCTTTTCTCTAAGGAAATATTTTCCTCAACCAGCTAGGGGAATCTGCTTTGAATCTGCTTTCTAGAGGAAACCACTTTTGGTGGGGGGTTTCCCAAATTTGCCCTTACATAGAACAGGGTAGTGGTGAGAAGAGGGAACCTCAAGTGCCTAGATTGAGGAGAGACTGGAGAGGGGGACTCTGGGACCCCAAAACCCTCCAGCATTATAGGTGGCCATTGAAAATATATGTATTGTATAAGTGGCCTTTGACTCCTAGTGAAATATATCTGTATTGTAATTGAATATCTGTATATAGGCCTTGCCCCAGTAGGTCCCAGTTGTTCTTGATGGGCTGCAGCTGTGATGTCCCTCATTGGGCTGCAGCTGTGGCTAGTAAAGATAACTGGGATAAAAGGGGGTGGGTTGGCCAGTCAGGGAGAGCCTTGAAGGAGCCCTGACTTATGAGGGATTGCATGCTGAGGAAGGAGTCTGTGCTGTGAAGATCTGCAGCCATAAGAAAATACCAAGAGAAGGTATAGAACTCTAGAAATGTAATAACAACAATATGGAACTCTAGAAATCTAATAACAACACAGCATCCCTAAGCAGGACCCTGAAGAGGGGGGATGCCCAGGACCCATGTGATCCCTAGCAGCCCTGAGCCGGGGGACCACCAGAACGCCAGCGGAATGAGACTGGAAAGAGGGAACTCCTGGTGGCTTTTTTTTATTCAGTCTTGATTTTTGGAGGTTTTTATGGACATTCAGTGACTTCTAGAGATGGACTTGGGCAAGAGAAATCCCCAACTGAAGGCATTCACACCTTGTTTTTTCCCAATCCAGGATTTTCCCCAAACCTTCCCACAGTGACATCCCCCCTGTCTGGCTCTGGGTGAGCTCAGTCCCAAACCTGACCCTGATCCTGGCCTCAATCTTGCTCCATGTTTGAACACACTCACAATTCTGTATTTATTCACATCCCAGTCCCAGACTCGTCTAGCCCCAGACCCAATCCCAACCCCAGCCCTAAAGCCAATCCCATGTCTAGCCTTAACCCCAATCCCAGCTCGAATCCAAATCTCAGCCCCAACTCCAAGCCCAGCCCCAATTCCAGCCCCTTCCTAAATCCTCAGCCCCAAACCAAATCCCAGGTTCAGCCCTTTCTGGGGGTTTGGGGTGTCTCTGTCCTCTGACCTGAACTATTCTAGGGACAACTGGGATCATACTGGGAACAGGGCTGGAACTATTCTGGGAGCAACTGGGATCATAGTGGGATCACGGTGGAGGAGTTGGATCCATGCTGGGTGAGTCTGGGATCACACTGAGGGGGGTTGGAATCACACTGCCCTGACAGGGATTGGCTGTGACCAACTGGATCATGCTGAAAGCAACTGTGAGAAAATGGGAGTGAGAAGCATGCCCTGGTGACTGGGATATACTGGGAGAGACTGCACACAGGAGCACCCCTGGGAATTTACTGGAGAGAGCTGGAGGGAGCCCCTGGGATCACACTGGGGAGATTGATGGATCATACTGGGGGAATGGGATTATAGTGGGTGGGAATGGACCCCTGACAGGGGTTACTGGGGAGCTACCAGGCCCAGGCTGGGAGTTCCCCTGAACAACACACTGGGAGGAACTGGGAATGACAGGATGCATGCAGGTGACAACTGGGATGTCCTGGCAGTGACTGGGATAAAACTGGGGGCAGCTGAACCACGCTGAGGTAACTGGGAGTGCCTGGCAATGACTACAAGAATGTTCAGGGCAACTGGGATATACTGGGAGTGCCTGAGACCATGCAGGGGGTGACTGGGACCACACTGGGAGCTACTGGGAATGTGCTGGGGGCAACTGGGACCATGCTGGGGGCAACTGGGGGCAAGTGTGAGTGACTGGGGCCCTGCTGGGAGAGACTGGCATCATACTGGGAGTTACTGGGGCTATGTTTGGGGTAACTGGGAGAACTGGGAACACACTGGATCAAAGTGGGAGCATCTGGGACCAACTGGAGCTGTGCTGGGGGCAAATTACATCATAATAAAGAAGGACTGGAAGCAACTTGGATCATCCTGACAGCAGCTCCTGGGGGACTGAGTTTTACTGGGATCATACTGGGATCATGACATGACACTGAGGTGTGAGGAGGAGCAGCATGATGGCTCCAGCGCTGGGGCTGGGGGTGCTCCTGGGGGCCAGGGGGTGGGACCCCTGGACCCCCCTGAACCACCTCTGCCGGCACCGGGACCCCCCCTGCTCCCTTATCCTGCACAGGGACCCCCCAGGGATCCCCCTTTCTGGAATTCAGGGCTCCCTGCTCCCCTTTCCCGGCCATCCCATGGCTCCCAACCTCCAGACTTGGCGTAGGCTTGACTCTGGGACAACCTGGAACGTCCCCATTCCTGCCTTTCCCAGCCCCCAGCCCCACCTTTCTGCAAAACCAGGGATGCCCATGAACTCCCCTTTCCAAACATCCTGGGTATCCCCACCCTGGTACCCCCTTTTGGGAAACCCTGACTCCCTTTTCCTGGGCTCAAGGATCCCCTGAAACTCCCTTCTACCTCTCCACATCCCTGCCCCTTTCCATGACCCCTGAGACCCCTGCTCCCCATTCCTGAGAACCCATATGCCCTTTTACCCTTTGCCTGGCACTGGTCCATGAGCACCCCCTTATCCAGCCCCAACTCAACCTTTTCCCCAGCCCAGCCCCTGCCTCCCCCAGCCCCACCCTTTTCCTGGCCTGGGACCAGAAGTGCAACTGACTGAAAACAAAATGTGACAGAAAGAAATAATTTTGCACCATTTATTTACTATTGAAATAATTTTCAGTATCATCCCAAACCTCCTCCCAGTGTCATCAGCAGGCTGTCAGAAGGTGTCCTTAATTCTGGGTGGATGTTCCAGGCAGCAGCCATGGTTCCCAGGAAACAGCACCAGTGGATGCACACAGGATGAGAGGCCCAGTCACTGCCCTGACTGCAGGGCCCCAAGAGCAACTCCAACCTCATCAGGTCACACCAACAAATCCACACTGGGGAGAGGGAGAGGCCCCAGAGTGTCCCCAGTGTGGAAGAGTTTTCCAGATCAAGCTCCTTCTCCTCCAGCACCAGCGGATTCACACACACAGTGGGAGAGGCCCTTTCCACTGCCCTGACTGTGGGAAGGGCTTCCCAGTACAACCCAACCTCGTCACCCACCCAGCACATCCACACTGGGAGAGGCCCCACGAGTGTCCCCAGTGGGGAAGAGCCCCCAGAGCCTGCTTGACCAGACACCAACGGAGGCACCAGTAATGGAAGGCCTCCCAATGCCCCAACTGCAGGAGGATTTTTGTGCACTGCCCCAACTTCATCCCCCATTGGAGTATCCATGTTGGGAAGAGCCCTGGTGATCCATGTTCCCCAAGATCCATGCTGGGAAGACACCTTTCCCTTTCCCTGCCCCTGCCAATGACCAGATGTGGTATTGAAGAACATGAGGGTCTGGCCATGGCCCTGTCATTACATTCACCCCACCTCAGGTCATTGCCTCCCAGGAAAGGGACTCTCTCTCTCTCCCCCTGAGGAGAAGGGTGTTTTTCCAGGCAGGAGGAAATTTTGGACCAGGAAGAGACAGTGAGTTGTGTTGTAGTTTCTCCCTTTTTATTATCCCTTCTGTTATCATTATTGTTTCAGTTCTTGTTTGTTCCTTATCTTGTTGCTGTTCCCAATAAATTGTTCTTATCCCAGCCCGGGATCTTTGACTTTGTGCTTTCCATGGGAGGTGGGGGGGTGCAGCAGCGCGGTTTTAGCAGGAGCAGGAAATTGGGGAATCCATTCCTGAACCCCAGCCCATGGAAACCGAGCATCCCAGCTGGTCCCAGCCCTGGTGGCCATGGCAACAGCCTTGGGAGCGGGTCCCAGGCTGGGGCTGGGGAACCTCTTCCCTCTGGTGCCCAGGGACAGGAGGGAGGGAACGGCTGCAGCTGAGTCGGGGCAGGCTCAGGTTGGATCTCAGGAAAAGGTTTTTTGCCCAGAGGCTGCTGGGGTCCTGCCCAGGCTCCCCCAGGAAGGGTCCCAGCTCCAGGGCCTCTGAGCTCCAGCAGTGTTTGACAGCGCTGCCAGGCCCAGGCTGGCATTGTTGGGGTGTCCTGTGCAGGGCCAGCAGTTGGACTTGAGGATCCTGATGGGGCCCTCCCAGCTCAGCCAATTCTGTGGTTCTGGGATCCCATGAGCCTGGGGATGGAACTGCCAGTGGTTGCCATGGCAACGGGCTCCAGCTGCAGGCCTGAGCTGGTGTCCATGGCAACCACCCCTGGCATGGGGTCTCCATGGAGCAGCCAAGGGAGTGACCAAAGCAACAGGGGTCTGGTGATGGTTGTCATGGAAACTGACCATAGCAACAGGGTCCTGGCAATGGTTGCCATGGAAACTGACTATAGGAACAGGTGGCTGGTGATGGTTGCTTGCTAAGGATCAGATTTGTCCCAGGCCCTCAGAAGGGTTCATGGGTACATTCCAAAAGTCTCCAGGCTGTTCCAGAGCTGGAATGTCCCACACAGAGACAAGGGCTCCATGGAGATCTCCCAGGGCTTTCTGGGGATGGTAAAGAGCCCTGTGGTCAGAGGCTGTCACAGCCATTCCATGGTGACATCCCAGGAGTCCCCAGGCTGCCAAAGAGCTGGGATGTCCCAGACACTCACAGGGGTTCCAAGTCACATCCCAGGAGTCCCCAGGCTTCAGGAAAAGTTTATTAGAGAAGTTCCTGTTGGGTCACAAAGTGCAGAAAGGAGCCCCAGTAGCCCCCACAGATCCCCAAATACCTCCAAGGACCTCCAGGCATTCTAAACTCTTTCTGTGAGAGGAGCCTGGGAGCAGCTGGTTCCAATCCCAGCCCCAGATGTTTCAAGAGTTCGTGTGTAAATAATTATAAATTTGGAATTAAACCTTTATAGAATTTGTTCCACAGGATTACAGATGGGATACCAGATTATATGTGTGTATATATATATATTCTACTATGGTAATTATGAGACAAATCTTAATCAGAAATATTTATATCAAGGTATAGGAGCTGTATCATTATTATATTATATTATGTTATGTTATGTTATGTTATGTTATGTTATGTTATGTTATGTTATGTTATATACTAGAAAATGACATCACAGAGAGGGCTTTTTGACATAAGAGACTGGGTTGTGACATCACAGAGCTGGGTGTGACATCACAGAGTAGGATGTGAGGCCATAGAGCAGATCCTACAATCATAGAACGTGTCTCTGTGACATCAGAGACTGGGTTGTGACATCCCTGGGTGGCTGTGTAACATCATAGAGCAGGCTGTGACATCACAGAACAGACAGTGACACCACATGGTGACTTTGTGACATAACAGTGTCTTCTGTGACATCACAGTGCAGCAGCATGACATTCCAGGGGGACATCCCAGAGTTGGTTCTGTGACATCCCAGCGTGGCCTGTGACATCAGTGGTGTCTGTGTGACATCGCAAAAGAGCTTTGTGGCATCACAGGCGGTGCTATGTGACATCACAGGATGCTGTGTGACATCACAGGGGCTGTGTGAGGTCCCTGGAGAGGTCACTCTGCCCCAGCCCCCCTCACAGTTTCCCCCAGAACAGTCCAACCTGCTTGTGCACAGTGGGGTCCCCTGTCCCCCTGGGTCCCCTCGGCCCCGCAGCCTCCCCCAGAGGATGTTCCACGAGATCAACCCCAGAGCCTGACACGGGGACGAGGGGTCAGGGCCCTGGGGGTGGGAGAAGGGGACAAGGACCCCCTGGCAGCATCCTCGTGTCCCCCAGGGCCAGAGCCTGGGCCAGGGCTCCTTCACCCTGTTACAAACAAGGGCTTGAGAGCACTGAAAAAATCCCTGGCAAGGGATCAGGAAAAACCAGATTTAATATTAAGGGACAGCACAGCAAAGTTCCTTGGCAAGAGTCACTCTGGTCCTGACTGGACACTTCAGGCACGCCAAGGAAACAAAACAACAACAAAACAAAACAAAATCCAGGCAATCAAAACAGAAATGATCAGAGAACTGGGGCTTTCCTTCCTATGGAAAAGAACTGTCATCCAGGGGCCCAAGAAATTGGGCTTCCACCTCCAACATTGCCTATTGTGACAGACTGGAGGAGATTGTTGGCTGAAAACATTTCATGTGTGGGGGAGGAAGGGGCAAGTCCAGCCTTGCCCTGCCCTGGAACCCCAGCCCTGCCTTGCCCTGGAACCCAAATCCCCCCAGAGCCTCTCTTCCAGCCCTGCAGTGTCTGCCAGTCCCTGGCACAGCACAGGCAATGCTCCACAGCCACCTCTGCAGCCCCCAGCCCAGCTCTGGAGGGACCAAATGAGCCCAAGTCCCACCTGGGGGAAGGGCCCAGGGAGACCAAGGGGTATTGAAGGCTGAGCACAAGGCAAGCACACATCTTGACCCTACCTCCTCTTGAAATTTCTATCGGAACACTGCTGGAATCCTGGAGTTGGTAGCTGTGTGTGTGCTTCTCTATATCTTATTTATCTTTCTGTCTTTCTAATTCCATCTGCATGAAAATTTTGGGTAACTTAAATTGAAATAGCTTAGAATTTGTGTAGCTGAATGGGCCAAGTCAGTGCTTTGAGAAGTGTTTTTCGTTGATTGAATGTTGTATTAAACCTTTCGCCAAAGTTTCTCTGATTTTCTAAAGTACCCAGTAAAGATTGTTTTGTTCTTTTGAGCTCCTGAGAATCTCCTGTTGGTATTCCTGCAGTACATCCAATTCAGAGTACACAAACAACTGTATTCCCTTTTAAATGTCTCCTTGAGAGAGTTGTTTGGGGGATGGGAGTCAGGGCTTGTCTGTCCTGCTTGGCACAGCACAGGCAGGGCTTTCCCAGCCACATTCCACACTCCATTTCCCAGCTGGAGCCGCTGGTGCCTCTGAGTTGTGCTGCCCCAGCCCCAGGGACGCTCTCCTTGTCTGCCCATTCCCCCACGGTCTCTGGGCAGGGATGGCCTCAGTGGGCGCTGCTGACATCCTCAGCAACTTGGAGGCTGCTGCTGAATTTTACTGCTCCTGAGGCTTGTTCAGCCTTCAGCTCTTCAGTGCAGGAATTCAGTGTCCCAGGGCTTGTTAACATTCAGAACACCAGAACAAGCCAAGCCTCTGGGAATAATTTGATTTTAATTTTCAAATCCTTTGTGGTTAATTAGACAGATTTCAGAAATGTATTCAAACTGAATAGATTCTATTTAAAAAGACAGTGAGAAGATATTTTTAGATCCTGTTTAGGTTTTTCCCCTTGTTAATACATTGAAATGTGCAATCTCCAATTGACACTGAATCCAAGTACCTCCTCATGCATGTTTGAATAGAGATGAAAATCAAGACCCTTCATGGCTGACAATCAATCAGACTCTGTCCCTACCCCCACCCCACCATTTCCCCCATCCAAGCCCTGGCACTCAGAGCAGCCTTGTGCAAATCTGAGCTCCCTCCAGCCCAGGCTGCACCTGCAGCTTTCAGCTCCTTGGCTCCAACTCCCACCTGCTTTCCTTGGAGGAGCTGCCCGAGAAACAGAGGGATGTTCATTTCTTGTCAGCCAACAAAGCCAAGGCAAGGCAAAGCTCCATCAAATGCCAAAGTCATTCTTCTCCCTGGCTCTTCCCTGGCCCTGATCCCCACAGCCTGTCCTGTTTCAGATTTGCATCCCTCCACAGGCTGCCAGGGACTTTCTGGGACAAGGGAGCTCTGCTCTGGCTATGGAGGGAGGTCAAAGTGCCAACACTGGATTGGGAACCACAACTCATCAGGTTTGTGTCCTTTGAGGGAACAGGAACTGGTGAGACTCAGAGGCACAGAAAGGTTTCTCTTCATGGCCAACATAAAAAATGTGAACATGATAAATTTTAATAAACATCAAAACTCTTCTCTGAGCTCCTTGTGACATCCCCCAGCAACATCTGACACGTCAAGAAGGGATTGCCATACAGGAAGGATTTTAGACACAGACATAAAAAGAGGTGATATAAAAGATAAAACTACAACTAAGATGCTGACTAAGGAGTTATTTAAACTTCTGAAAGATTGGGTAACTCCCTGAAGCTCGAAGCATGAAGACAGTCAAGGGAGATGAATTGGAATGATAAGACAACAGCTGCAGGAGGAAATCTGGGAGCAGCAGGAAGGACATAGATACAGCTGCTCTAAATGAAGAGACGTTCTTAGACATGGCCATTAAACAGGACAGCAGGAAACACCTGAAGGAAGAGAGTAATGAAATATTAGACTGAATGACATGGGAAAAGGGAGAGGGGAAGATCAATATTTCTTCTTCCGCCATCGTAGAAGAATCCAGTAGATCTCCAGGAAATCCCCATTCCTGGCAGGAAAATTTTTCCATTCATTAAAAGTACTCAAGTGACGCAGATAATAACGATTTTCTGGTGTATTAGGAAACTAACAGGTACTAAAACCTGTGCCCCTTTCCAGGCAGACATCAGCTGTGTGCCCATGAACAGGCAGTGCCACTTGTGCCGTGAGGTGCCCAGCTGGGATTGGATCTCTCCGAGAGCACCTGAGGGAGAGCAGAGCACCTTGCAAGCTGCAGGTCCCTGACAGCCCCACAGGGCTCCTGTCCCATCAACATCTGCTCTGCTCCAGTCTGAAACAGGGCCCAGCATGGTGCCGGGATCATCAGAGAGCTGAGGTGTGTGCTGGAATTCAATGCCCTCCCCATCCCACAGCAGCCCTGCATTTCCCTCCTGCAGCCTTGGTCTCCAGCCCAGCCATGGAGGCTCTTTGGGCTCTGGACTGTTGCTGCAGCCCCCAAGGGCAGCTGAGCTCTGCCTTTGGCACAGTCAGGCCTGGCCAGCGCAGGCCATGCTCAGCAATTGCTTGTGTGTGCCTGGCCTTGCTGTCAGCCCCGGCAGCGGCTGTGTGGCCCCTTTGTGGCCCTGTGCAGGCCCAGCCCAGGCCAGGAGCATTGCGGCTGGGAACGGCCCCTGTGCCGTGGTGCCCACAGCAGCCTTGGGGCTCTGTGCCCCATGGCCTCCCTGCTGGGCAGCCTCTGCCAGCTCCTGCAGAGCCCCTGGCACCTGTGGGGCTGCACAGACAGCCCTGCCCCGGGCTCTGCCAGCCTCTGGGCCAGCAGAGAGGCCAGCCAGGGCTGGCCATGGCCGGGAACAGGCCCTGAGCCCCACAGGAGGATGGAGCTGGGCCACAGCCAAACTCAGCCCAGGCCAAAGCTGGGCTCAGCAGCCAGGGCTGCCAAGGGCTGGGCACAGAGGCTGGCACTGACAAATGTCCTGGGCCCCCTCCCTGCTCTGTCCATGCCACCAAGGGCACAGAGCAGCCTCCTCTCTGGGCCACTTGCCTGTTTGCAATGCCTTGCACAGGCGCTGGCCCTGCCCCACAGGCCTGGCCTGAGTCCTGCCCCTGCATGCTCAGCCAGGCTGAGATGGACACTGATGGTTTCTGGGCCAGGCTCTCTGAGCCCAGCCCAGCTCCCTGCAAGCTCTGCCAGCTGCCCTGAGCTCTGGGCAGCACCAAGGGCCTCTCCCCAGCCCAGCCCAGCCAGGCTCTGGCCCCACAGCTCTGCTCAGGCCAGGCTGCTCTGGGCACTGGCCCCACGGCCTCAGCCCCCCCCCAAGGGCACAGCAGCAGCTGCAGCTGCCACAGGACTCAGCCCCAGCCATGGGGGGGAGGTGCTTGGCCAAGGCCAAAGGAGGCCCCTGGCTGCCCTGCTCCCCTCTGCCTGAGGTGCTGAGAGCTCTGCAGCCCCTGCTGCCATCCCATCTGCCCAGGGCAGCACAAGAGCCCCGGCCTTGGGGCCCTCAAGAGCTGCTCCTGCTCCAGGCCCAGGGCCCATGCCAAAGCTGGGGCAGCCACAAAGCTGTGCCCATTTCTGTTCATTGCTGCTCTGATGGGGATGGATCCTCAGCCACTTGGAGGTTGCTGATGAATTTTATTACTCCAGAGGCCTCTTCTTTCTTGAGCTCTTCAGTTCAGGAATTCAGTGACAAAGGCTCATAAACATTTGTTCAAAACACCTGAAAAAGAAAAGCCCCTAGGAATAATTTAAGTTTTCAATTCTTCTGTGGTTAATTAGACAGATTTCAAAAGTGTATTCAAAGTGAATATATTGTAATGAAAAAAATGCAGAGGGAAGTGTTTTGTCCTGTTTTTTTTCTTGTTTATAGACTGATATTAGCAATGTTAAATTTATATTTACCCCCAGCACCTTCTAATGCAGTCTGAACAGATAAGAAAATCAACACCCTTCATGGCTGACTATAACACTTTGTCCCCACCACGTCCCCGCCATTTCCCCCAGCCAACGCCTGGCACTCCTATGGATCAGGAATGGTGTGGCCAGCAGGAGCAGGGCTGGGATTCTTCCCCCCTGAAAGCACTGGTTGGGCAGCAATCTGAGAAGCCTGTGATCTTCCCAGGGCCCCAATTGAGGAAGGACAATGGAGGGCCCAAGAACATGGGAGAGAAGGCAACAAGGCTGGAAGAGGGGTCTGGAAATCTGGAGTCCTGTGGGAGCAGGCTGAGGGAGATGGGGTTGTTTATCCTGGAGAAGGAAGGCTCAGGGCCTCATCACTCCTCTACAACCCCTCCCTGACAGGAGGGTGCAGCCAGGTGGGGGTTCAGGCCTTTCCCAGGGAACAGGACAGGACAAGAGGACACAGCCTTCAGCTGCACCAGGGGACATTTAGGCTGGACATTAGGGGACCATGAATTTTTGACACAAAAGGTGATTGGGCATTGGAATGGGCTGCCCAGGAGAGGTGGGTGACCATCCCTGGAAATGGAAGGAAAGACTGGATGTGGCACTCAGTGCCATGGTCTGGGTGCAAGGTGGTGTTGGGTCCCAGGTTGGACTTGATGCTCTCCAAGGTCTTTTTCCAGCCTGGGTTCAGTTCTCTGATGATTGTGACAATTAGCAGGGCCCTGGAAATGAAAGCTAACCCAGCCACTTCCTGACCCTGGTGGCACCAAGGGAACCATGGTTTCACACTGTGGAATGAAATGAGCCTGAGCCAGGGGGTCCTGGTGATCACCCCCTGGCCCTGCCAAGGAAGGTCACAGTCTGGCCATTGTGACAGCCTGGGCTCAGGGCCCCATGGAACCAAGGGGCCATTGCTGCTTGGATGAGGAGGACCTCAGCCTTCCTGGGATGAAGGGGGGGCCCATGTTTGACACTGGAGGGCCCCAGGAACCACCCAAGAGGCCCTTCCCAGACACTGCAGACATCTTTCCAGGGGCTCATTCCTGCCTGCAGCAAAGGACCAGGGGGATGTCCTGGTCTGACAGCAAGGCCCTGCCCCAGGGCCTTGTGACAGCTGTCAGAGCAGGGGACCAAGGAGAGGCATTGCACTGGACTTGCCCACCTGGGGCCATGGAACCAATGAAGGAAACCCAGCACCTGGGGGGCCCCTGCTGGACCATTGTGACACTGCAGGGCTGCCTGGGGAACCAAGGAGCAAATTCCATTGTGACACTGCAGGGCCCAAGGATCCAAGGGACTTTGTGACACCAAGGGGTCCCATGGAACCAAAGGGACATTGTGACACTGGGAGGCCTCATGGAATCATGGAGACCATTGGGACACTCTGGGGGGTTCATGGAACCATGGTGACACCCAAGTTGTCTGGGAGTGTTGATCTGCTGGAGGGTTGGAGGAGCTCTGCACAGGGCCCTGGACAGGCTGGATCCAGGGCCCAAATCCAACAAGGTGAGGTTTAACAAGTCCAAGTGCCTGGTCCTGCACTTTGGCCACAACAACCCCTGCAGCACTACAGGCTGGGGACAGAGTGGCTGGAGAGCAGCCAGGCAGAAAGGGACCTGCAGGGACTGATGGACAGCAGGCTGGACATGAGGCAGCAGTGTGCCCAGGTGGGCAAGAAGGCCAATGGCTCCTGGCCTGGATCAGGAAATGGTGTGGCCAGCAGGAGCAGGGCAGTGATTCTTCCCCTGTGCTCAGCACTGGTTGGGCAGCACCTCGAGTGCTGTGTCCAGTTCTGGGCCCCAATTTAGGAAGGACATGGAGGGGCTGGAGCATGTCCAGAGAAGGCAACAAGGCTGGGAGGGGTCTGGAACACAAGTCCTGTGAGGAGTGGCTGAGGGAGCTGGGGTTGTTTATCCTGGAGAAGAGGAGGCTCAGGAGAGAAAGGCAGTGTCAGGGCACAGGTTGGACTTGATGATCTCAAGGTCTTTTCCAACCTTGCTGATTCTGGGATTCTCTGAAACCACCCTTGGAGCAGTTGCAGGATGAGCCCTGGGCCTCCTCTTCAGAAGCTCCAGCAGCCCAGGTCCCTCAGCTTCTCCTGCCAGCCCCAAAGCCCATCCTGTCAGTCCTGCAGAGCCTCTGCAGCTCCTCCTCATTGCCCAGAACAGGGGCCCCAGAGCCAGACACAGCAGCCCAGATGTGCCCCCCTGGCCTGGGGTGCCTCTGGCAAGGGAGCAGCACCAGGCACTGCAGGAGCCTGCAGACAATTCCTGCAGCACTTGTAGGATGATCCTGCCCCCAAGGACGTTCCCATGGTGCCAAGTCAGGAACTGCAATGGGGAGGGGGGCCAGAGGAAAAGGGCAAACAGGGATGGGCTGTTTGCAGGGGAGGGAACATTGGCTGGGCAAGAGGAAGAAATTTGTATCAGGAAGAGTAAAGAAAGCAAAGGTGAAGCCAAGGAAATGCTGAGGGCAGTTTGGGGGTGGCTGCCAGGCAGCCCTGGCTCTGAGCAACAGCGTCTGCAGTGGGACAGGAAACTCCCAGCTGATGGGAACAAACTTTCTGGCTGAGTGCAGAGGCCAGGACAAAGCTGAGTGGTTTCCCTGGTGTCCCCAGCCCTTGCTGGCCCCAGGGGCTGATGGCATTTGTGCTCCCTCAGGTTCATGTCCCCACAGCAACAGCATGGGGGTGCTCCCACCTGCTGTGTGCAATGCAAACAGGGGCTGCTGAGCCAGTGCTGCCGTGTCTGTGCCTGCAAGGATGGGGCACCTGTGTGAGCTGGGGGAGAGGCCAGGGCTGCAGAGGGGGGATGTTGTTGGCAGCTCCATGAGGACGCTCTGGGACGCTGCCCTGGGCTGTGCAGCACACTGGGGATGGATCAGCCCCTGCTCTGCTGCTCCTTCCTGTCTGCCCCAGGGCCCTTGCAGAGCCCCAGCCATGCTGTTTGCCCCAGCCTGCCCACAGCCAGCCTGGGGCTGCTCACAGGGGTTTCTGTGCTGAGCATTGGCCTGGCCATGTTCTTGAGAGAGCCTGGGCAAGGAGCCTGGAGCCCCCAGGGCCTGGCCTGAGGCGTCAGCACTGCCCCAGCAGTGCCCATGGCCTGTCCCTGCTGCAGCCCCAGCACTGCCACCCCCAGGGCTGTGCCCGGCCCCGAGAGCACTCAGGCCCTACAGCAACACCAGGGCCACCAGGGCAGCAGGGCAGGGGCCACGGCAGCAGCACTGGCAACACCAAGTGCTGCTGCTGCTGCTGGGCACAGCTGCTGGGCCAGCACTGATCTGCCCCCCAGCTCTGCACACAGACATTGCTGCTGCAGCTCCAGAGAAGGCAACAAAAGGGCATCTCTGCAGAAAAACTCTGCTGGGAGATCCTTTAGTTCATTTAAAGCCACCAAGAGCACAGCCCCTCATTGACACAGTCTGTGGCCACAGGAAGGTGGAGAGAAACAAAATGAGAAATGGGCACAAACAATGACATTTCTTTGTGGACAATATGAAAAAAACCAAAACAAAGGAAAAGAACCTCCAAAATGAGACCAACAAGAAGTATCAAAGATGACTTTTATTACAAGTTATTTCCAGAAATTGGCCAGCAGTTTAATGTTTTTTGAAACCATCCAGTCATCAGTCTCCACACTGCAGCCTTGAGCTCCTGGTTCCTCAGGCTGTAGATGAGGGGGTTCAGGGCTGGAGGCACCACCGAGTACAGAACTGACAGGGCCAGATCCAGGGATGGGGGAGGACATGGAGGGGGCTTCAGGTGAGCAAATATGCAGTGCTGATGAACAGGGAGACCACAGCCAGGTGAGGGAGGCAGGTGGAAAAGGCTTTGTGCCATCCCTGCTCAGAGGGGATCCTCAGCACAGCCCTGAAGATCTGCACATAGGAGAAAAACAATGAACACAAAACAGCCAAATGCTAAACAGGCACTAACAGCAAGAAGCCCAAGTTCCTGAGGTAAGAATGTGAGCAGGAGAGCTTGAGGATCTGTGGGATTTCACAGAAGAACTGGGCCCAGGACATTGCCATGGCACAGGGGCAGGGAAAATGTATTGGCTGTGTGCATGAGAGCATTGAAAGGCACTGGCCCAGGCAGCTGCTGCCATGTGGGCACAAGCCTGCTGCCCAGGAGGGTCCCATAGTGCAGTGGTTTGCAGATGGACACGTAGCGGTCGTAGCACATGATGGTTAGAAGGAAATAATCTGCTGTGATAAAGAAAAGAAAGAAAAAGGCCTGTGCAGCACATCCTGTGTAGGAGATGTTCCTGGTGTCCCAGAGGGAATTGTGCATGGCTTTGGGGACAGTGGTGCAGATGGAGCCCAGGTCGCTGAGGGCCAGGTTGAGCAGGAAGAAGAACATGGGCGTGTGCAGGTGGTGGCCGCAGGCTACGGGCGCTGATGATGAGCCGTTGCCCAGGAGGGCAGCCAGGGAGATGCCCAGCAAGAGGCAGAAGTGCAGGAGCTGCAGCTGCCGCGTGTCTGCCAATGCCAGCAGGAGGAAGTGCCTGATGGAGCTGCTGTTGGACATTTTCTGTGTCTGCACATGAGGACCTGTTCATGGAGGAAAGGACAGTGAAGAATTAGAGGAGATGCCTGTAACCAAAATCAAATCCATATCTCATATACCCTCCCCTGGAACAGACAGACATGGTCTTTAGCATTTTCAAGTTCTGGGGTTTTCTTTATAAGCACCCCCATGTCTTTTCTGGTATCTTGGTTATCAGAAACCCTCAGCATTTCTGCTGCACTCAGGGTGAACAGAGCAAATTCTGTGAGACAAAGTGATGAGTGGAGAGTGAGGGGAGATGACATTCTGACCAATTCTGAGTTTCTTTGTGTTTAACCTTTCTCATGAGGAGGATGATCACCTTCCCATGCTTCCCCTAAAATGTCACAAGGTACTGCTGTGAGCAGATGGATCCCCCACAGCCCAGCTCCACATCTGTAGCCAAGGACTCACATTGCTCATTTCACCAACTCAGCAGCATTTGCAGTGTCAGAACACCTCTGCCTCTCCCCATCATCTCATAACTC
>JALJVW010000032.1:0-55872 GCA_024865655.1 Emberiza elegans
CTACAAAATGGTGACCTTCCTGACGTGATTTATTGTGGATTATTGGGGTATCCTTGGATTATTCTCTGTTTGCTCTTGGATTATTTCTGCTTTGTTCCTGGACTACCTTTTGGATTACTCCCGGGCTATTCTTGGATTTATTCTTGGATTATTTCTGCTTTGTTCCTGGACTACCTTTTGGATTACTCCTGGGTTATTCTTGGAATTATTCTTGGATTACCTCTACTCGGGACCTGGAGCCACAGGGGGTCGGTGTTTCAGTTTGGGTCCTGTCGCAGCCGGGACGGCTAATAAGCACCGCTGAAAAAAGGGGAAGGTGCCAAGCCCTGTTTGACCTCACAGAAGGGGCCAGCCGATACGTGCCGCCGATGACCTTGTAAAGGCTGCAACAGCATGCGCTGACAACAAAATGGGAAATGAAAGGCAAGTGGCAGATGATTTATTCACTAGCTTTTTACAAAAGCATCAGGTTAGGGGCATAGAGTTGCAGTCAGATCTCCCTATTTTGTTAGAATACAGGGAGTCCCAGGGGGTTTTTCAAAATCCTCACACAGTACATGAGTTAGCAGAGTGGCGAAAGTTCCGGGATAAACTGTGGGAGGCAACTATAGATGATAATAAAACTGCCAGAAAGATGGGAAAGCCTTGGCGAATTTTGTATAGCGAATTGTTACAATATCAGACAGAGAAGAAAGCAGCACAGCAAGCCAACATAGCGTATGATAAGAATAAGAGTTATGGGGATGGGTCAGAATTCCCCCTGCCCTCTGCGACATCTGCAGTAATTCTGCCACTGCCGTCAGCTTCCTCTCTAAATAACGAACCCCTGCCTGCATCTGCGGTAGCAGCTCCATCTGCTCCACTAGCCTTGCAGCCTGTCTCATGGCCACCCCCCCGATCTCCTCCTCCCATAAATGAGCCTATCCCTGGGTCACACTCTGATCTGGCGGGGGCCATTGCACGGGAGCGAAAGGAGGTGTGGGCAGCAGTAGCTAAAGACATCATGGACTCGGGAGGGGGGGACAAAGAGGCTATGGAAGCAGCTATGGATGTGGCCTGTCCGGTAGTATATACACCCCTAGCAGGGGGCAGGTACCACGCAGCAATTACTGCCTTAGACTGGAAGCTGCTGTCTCAGTTAAGAGCCACAGATGGGAACCTGCAGCCAGCCACAGCCAGGAGCCCCAGGCTGGATCTGGCAGCTGCAGTAACAATAACACTGATGACTACTCAGCCGGAAAAGGTTATTAGATACTGGAGCGGACTCCAGTATTATCAGCCCAGAGTTCTGGCCCCACAACTGGCCATTACAGCCTACCACAACGGCAGTTACTGGAGTTGGAGGACTGACACTTGCAAGGAAATCACCTATGTTATCTGTGACTATCGATGGAAAAACTTTATGGAATGTTTTCTCTGTTGTACCTTTGCCTCCAACTGTACAGTGCCTTGTTGGTCAGGATATTCTGGCTCAAATGGGAATAGTGCTGACAAATGAGCACCCTTTGGGCTAATGGCCATTGCATGGACTTTCCCAATCCCACTAAATTGGACTACGGACATTCCTGTGTGGGTGAGACAATGGCCTTTAAAAGGGGAAAGTCTAGAACAAGCTCATATCCTAGTGCATGAACAATATAAACAGAGTCATTTACAATTGTCAACAAGCCCGTGGAATACTCCTATCTTTGTTATTAAAAAGAAATGGGGGAAGTACCGCTTGCTACAGGATTTGAGGGCTGTGAATGCACAAATGCAGCCCATGGGGGCTTTGCAATCAGGTTTACCTAACCCAGCTATGTTGCCAAAGGACTGGCCGCTTTTGATTATAGATCTTAAGGACTGCTTTTTTACTATTGCTTTACATCCCAGAGACACTCAGAGATTTGCATTTACCTTGCCAGCTATAAACAGGGAAGAGCCAGACAAGAGATTTGAATGGGTCACTCTTCCTCAGGGATGTCGCAACAGCCCCACTTTGTGTCAGCTGTATGTAGATAATGCCTTACAACCTCTCAGACAAGCCTGGCCTAAAACCATGATATATCACTATATGGATGATATTTTATTTGCACAGCTGCAACCTTTTACAGGCCAGAAAATTCAAGAAATACATAATGCCTTAAAATTACATGGATTGACTGTAGCTCCTGAAAAAATTGAACTATCCGCACCCTGGAAATATCTGGGATGGACACTTACTAATCAAATTGTTACCCCCCAGAAATTGCAATTGAATACTAAAATACAAACATTGCATGATGCTCAAAAGTTACTTGGAGATTTGCAATGGTTGCGTCCTATTGTAGGTATCCCAAATGAGTTATTAGATGAACTCTGACCTTTATTAAAAGGAACTGATCCAACACAGCCTGTCCATATAACTTCTGAACAGGCTAAGACACTCCAGCAGATACTGGACTGTGTTACACGGGGCAGTGTTCAGAGACGTGATCTTAACCTCCTCATACAGTTAACAGTTTGGTCTGGAGAAGAATATTTGCTGGGGGCACTTACTCAGCAAAACAGAAAAACGGGGGAGATATGGGCCCTGGAATGGATATCTCCTCCACTCCAGCAGCATAAAACCCTTCTTCAAAAAATCGAAATTTTGGCTGCTTTGCTTAAGAAAGGTCGTGAACGGGCATTACAGGTTACAGGAAAAGAACCTGATCATATATGGATACCAATGAAAAAAGATACACTGACTTGGTACTTGGAGAACAGTATGGAATTAGAAGGAGCACTGTTGGGAGCTGGAAGCGTGGTTGCTACTGATAATATCCCCAATATACCACTGAATTGGATAGGACAGTGGGGTTGGATTCCATGCCCAAAAAGATCACAGACGCCCCTGTCGGATGCTACAACAGCCTATACGGATGCGGGGAGAAAATCCAGAACTGCTGCAGTGACCTGCCAGAAGGAGGGACAATGGCATTACCGGATCCTCAGGGTTACCGACCTGGATACTTTACAAACTATGGAATTGTTGGCTGTTGTATGGGCCATGATGTACTTTCCTGAGCCCCTTAACATAGTAACAGACTCTTTGTATGTTGCAGGAGTGTGTGAGCGAATGGAGGATGCCTCTATAAAAGAAGTTCAGAACAGGAGGTTACTTGAGTTGTTTATACAGTTGCAAAAGGCGATTATGCTGAGGGAGCATCCTTTCTCTGTTATCCATATCAGAAGTCACAAGTGGTATATTAGTTTAGGAGAGGGTAATGCACGAGCTGATGAGTTGGTCTCAGTTACACAGGTAACCCCAATCCCCAAGCAGACTATAGCCAGAGAGGCACATTCTATGTTTCATCAAAATGCAAAAGGCCTCCATAGAGAATTTCAGATATCAATGGAAGAGGCACGGGCAATAGTTAAAGCCTGTCCTATATGTAGTCACCATAATGGGGGTTGTGGGTTAGGTTTGGGAGTTAATCCAAGAGGACTGAAAACAAATGATACCTGGCAAATGGATGTAACACATGTTGCTGAATTTGGAAGGATGAAGTATGTGCATGTTACTATTGACACTTATAGTCATTTTATATGGGCTACAGCACAGACTGGTGAGAGAGCAAAGCAGGTAGAAAGACATCTCAGTAGCTGCTTTGCAGTGATGGGAGTGCCACAGCGTATCAAGACTGATAATGGGTCTGCTTATTGCAGCAGGAGGATAAAGGAGTTCATGCAAATGTGGGGAATAGAACACATAACAGGCATCCCTAATTCCCCAACAGGGCAAGCAATTGTAGAGAGAACTAATGGTACCTTGAAAAGATATTTGGGTAAATACTCAGATATTAGAGAGCCACAAGAAAGATTGTTAAAGTGTTTGTTTGTTTTAAATCATTTGTGTGTTTTTGGGGAAAGCAAGGCTCCTCCTGTAGTTCGTCATTATGTACGGGAAAAAGATAATGAAAAGAAAGATGTGTGGGTCAACTATAGAGATCCTAAGACAGGGCAATGGCAAGGGCCTGCTAAAGAGTTGTATTGGGGCCGCGGATATCTTTGTGTTTCTACCCCTACAGGATCTCTGTGGGTACCTGCTAAATGGACCCGAGCAGCTGTGTTGGATGGAACAACTCAACCGACTGAGCAGAGAAGATCGTCGACGAGTGGAGACGAAGCTGTTGATCATCCTTTGACAGATACTTCATAAGCTAAAGGGACAGTGTAGTTATGCTATTGACGGAGCAATTGATCAGTGCAAATCTGTAAACAACATATTAAGCTTGCATTCATTGCTTTCTGCATTTAAAGCTGAAGATTTAGCTTGTATTAAGTGTCAAGATAGTCGTTGTGGTGCATGGATATTATTCTATTGCGGGAAGTGTCAGACAACTAAGTGGGTACATCAGGCCAAGTTACCTGAGTTGTGGTGTGAGCGTTGTGCATTTTGTTGGCGATTCGCCTCCTGGCAAAGAGAACTTAAGTGCTCTACAGGTTTACCTGGTTTTCAGGGGTTGGAGTTATATGAATCTCCAGAACAGAAAATTATTGCATGGTTTAGGTGGGAAACTCAGCATATAGTGGAACGTGTTTTAGGGCAATCTCTATCTTGTATTTTACAATCTAAGTGCGGTTGGGGTATTCCCTTGTCACGGTTTGATGTGATAGGTCCGATTTCAGTAGATCAAGACCCTAACAAAGTGTGGGACGATTGTCTTACAGTCCTAGAGAGGCTAAATCTGGGCCACCCCAGATCCAACAGCCGACAGGGAAGGGAGATTGTTGGATCAAGGTGGAAAATACAGCGGCAAGCTAAGAGGATTAAGAGCCAAGTCAAGTCAGGAGCCGTGCAGGAAAGTTGTAGCAAACATGTCGATCTGCCAGGGCAGTGGATGGTTCAGCCAGCGCAGATGGAAGAGCTATGCCATCGTTGTAGCATTCTTCCTCCTCCTAGTAGAGACAATGAGCCACGTAGAAGGCACAACAGGAGAAAAAGGGGCAAGAATCCCCCGCATGGCCTTAGCTCAGCCTAAGACTAACATTTGGGTTACTTTGGCAAAGTTAACTAATCAGGATGCTATTTGTCTGTCATTATCTTCTCCCGGTAATCCATTTTCAACTTGTTTAGTCGGATTACCTGCAGATCCCTGGCCATGCCCTTCACACGCACCCACCTGCAAGACTAACAATGCTAGGGCAAGTGTAGATCATTGGGACCAGTGGGTTTCTCGTTTTCCTGTAGCACCGCAGGAACCCCAAGAATTGGAACTGTTAGGTTCAGTTATGGCAGATGCATGTCTCAATTTTTTCTATAAGAGCCGGCTGTCAACTAAGAATCATGCCACTATTGTAACTTCTAGCATGGCTGTCTACCGTAATGCAACAGCCTGGTGCAATTATACCACAAAGACTGTGTCAATCTCATCAATTAACCCTATTCAACTGCCACAAGGTTATTTCTTGATATGTGGGGACCGTGCTTGGCCTGGAATCCCATCAATGCTAAGAGGGGGGCCATGTACAATTGGGCAGTTGTCTCTCCTTACACCCAATACATCCATGATATTTAACATGACCCACTGCCGTCATCGGAGTAAACGAATGATCCATGCATTTTCTGCAGACTGCAGAGATGATGTAAAATTTTGGTCCCCAGCAGCCATAGTTGCAGCATCAGTCTTGGCCCCTGGTGTATCAGCAGCAAATGCTCATGTCACCTTAAACAGAATGGCATGTTGGCTTGTTAAACAAGCCAATATCACCTCTTTGGCAGTTTCTGGCCTTCTGCTAGATGTTGATTCTATTCGTCATGCCACGCTTCAAAATAGGGCTGCAATTGATTTTCTGTTGCTTGCACAAGGCCATGGCTGTGAGGAGTTCGAGGGCATGTGCTGTATGAACCTTTCTGACCATGCAAAGTCTGTACACGCTCAGCTCTCTGAATTGCGAAAGTTAGCTGGGAAATTGCAAATAGAATCGGGCCTTGGTATTGATGGATGGCTCAAATCTTTTGGCCTGGGATCATGGATACGCTCTATTGTTAAGGTTGCCATTGTAGTATGCATTGTAGCCCTGTTAATAATATTCATCCTGCCGTGTTTTTGCATATGCTTGCAGAATATGGTGCAAAGGATGGTGTCTGCTGCGTTTAATCAGACCATGCTTGTTCAACAGAAAAACGGGGGAAATGCAGAGAGCTTTGTGGATATTTGGCTAGCTGAGAGAGGGCACGTAGACGCTGTACCATTAACAAACTGAGAAGGACACAGGCCTAAGAGTCAGCAGTCAGTGTCCAATGACAAAACTAGGCCATTATAACCTTGCTGCAACATGAGGATGTGGGAGAGTAGGGCCCTGCCAGAATAAGAAGAATAGTTTCAATAGTTGCAATGAAAAACCTAAAAGAATGTAGAAGTAGGTGTTACTGTATGATAAGTAAAGCAACCAATCCTGAGCTCAGCTTTGCAATATGCATGTACTTCATTAAATCCAATATAAATGTATGTGACTACCGATCAATAAACTGAGATCTGCTGATCACCCATATTGGCGTGCCGCTTTTCTCCCGCCGATCCTACAAATGGTTTTCCTACACCCAGTGCAGTCAGAACTTCTGGTACCACACAGTGCCCTTTGCTCCTTTGACCTCCCACTGTTTCAGGGTGATTGCACTTAAACATGTTAAAAAAATAAAGTGGAATTTTTTAAATGCTCCAGTTAAAAAACAATTTTCTCCAAACCCTTCACTCTTCCCCTATGCTGTTGGACAGGAAGGGATGCGAAGGGTTGGTCTGGCTCTCTGCTGCCTGGAGTTGTGCCTACTGGGAGCTGTTCCTCTCTATCCAAGCCCTGTCCCTGTCAGTGCTGCTCAAGCCCAGCCCAGCCCTGGGGGCTCAGCTCTGCCCTGCAGAGCCCTCCCAGCACAGGGCACTTCCCAGGGGCATCTCCCTGGCAGCAGGGCCTTAAGGGCAGGCCAGACAAACAGAGATGCTGCAAGCCAAGGTGCTGCTGCTGCTGTCTGTGAGGAGAGGAGGCTGAGGAGGCACTTTCCGAGGGAGATCTGAGGCCCATCTGCTGATGCCCAGGCTGACAGTGCAGGAGTCTCAGTGACACAGCCAAAGCTGACAGCCCCTTTCCCTTCCCTTTAGGAGAAAGCTGAGAGCAGCCCTGGCCATGCAGCACCATCTCCACAGCAGGAGGAATCTGCCCTGATGGGGGTGGCTCCTTCCACCTCCAACTTCTGCCCTGCAGCGTCCATGGGGAGCTGCCAGGCAGGCTGAGAGCTGCCCCTGGCAGGTGGCACATGCCCTGGGCTGGCCAAGAGCCCTGAGGGCTGCAGGAGCTGCTCTGCAGGACAGCCCTGGGCAGCCCTGGCTGCAGCCCCAGCTTCAGCCCCTGCAGCCGTCCCTGGCAGCAGGAGCCGTCCTGCCCTGTCCCTCTGACGGTGCCCAGGGCAGCCCCGCTCTGCAGCACATCCTCCCCCGAAGCAGAAAGGGCAGCAGAGCCAACCTTACAGTCACATCAGTCCTGTCTCAGCTCACTTTCCAAAGATCCCTCCAGGAGCACAGGGGATCTATCCCTGCAATCCACAGACTCACCACATTGCTGGCTATATTGATTCCCCAGGTGAAGTCTCAACTCAATGTCTTCCCAATCCTGATTGCCTTCAGCCTGTCTCTGCCTGGCTCCTGTCCCCTCAGTGCCTGCAGACAGACCCCTCAGCCCTGCTGGGCTGGGAGAGGAGCTGGGACTGGCAAAAGCTGTTCCTTTAAAGCTCAGCAGCACAGACACAGCACAAGGACTTTAATGAGCCTCTTGGGACTTTGGTGGTGTTTACATCAGACTCAGTCCCAAAGAGAGTCTTCAAAAAACTTCTGAAGCACTCAAAGGTAAATTTAATTTCTGAAATTTCTTGAAGTTTTAATGGATCCCTTTGAGGAACATGACTGAGAAAGTGTCCCCAGGTTCCAATTAGAGTAGAACACTGGAGGCAGTGATGACAGCTGGGCACAAACAAGGCCAAGGTGTCTCTGGTGCTGAGCAAAGCTGGATGTGTTTGAGGAATGCCAAGGGCCAAGGCCTGAGCCCCAGCCCCTGGCCAGGCAGATGCTGTCCCTCCCTCCTTGCTCAGGGCTCTTCCCGGGATGGGCACTGGCATGTGGGGATGTGCAATGCCAAGGGCAGGAGCATGGGGCGGCCCCTGCCAGGCTGCTGAGCAGGGCCAAGGAGGCAATGAGGCCCCAGGTCTGCAAGGGTCACTTGTCTCCTCCTCCTGGCTCAGTGTTTTCCTTTCTATGGAAAAGAACCATCCCTACTTCCCAGGTACCCATTGTGGAAAACATGACTCCCATACAACTAACCTTTATGATTAAGCAGAAGCCATTGATTGTTTTCATTATGCATTTTTAATACATTTATATATATATACACATACATTTTTATGAACATGGTTATTTATACATTCTAACCCTACTGCATATACCGATCATGCTCTTCTTCACTGGTGCCTCTGCCTTGTCCTTGTGTTCTGCACACACTTCTCAGAGTTGGTGATTGGTTCCAGTCCAGGTGGTTCTCAGCCCTCTGTTATCTAGTTCTTCTGCTCTTGGTATTCTGTTTCTCAGCCTTTTCTTTCTTCATTTAGCACAGTTTATGTCTTAGTAACCTTGATGAATTCCAGAGGGCTCTGATAAGAATAACTACAAGCGATATGGCTGGTGCACAGTGTGGCCTAAGTTGTTCAGATACATTGCTACAACTCCCCTTCTTCTTCTTGCACCAGCCAAACCCTTTTCACTGTATTTTCTACCAAGTGGATCACCAATTTCATTAGGCATGGAATAATATAAAGCAAAATAATAATGACTACTAATAATAACAAAGCTCCCTTTAAGATATCTTTCAACCATCCAGTTATTCCCCATCCCTCAAACCATTCATCCAAGCCCCAATCATTCAGAGTCAATTTCTTTATGTTGTCTTGTAGTTCACTTTCCTGTGAATGGAAGAGAGGTTCATAAAACACATTCCTTCAAAATTCTCACACCTGTGCCCATCTGCTGACAGCAAAAAATATATAGCAGCTCTGTTTTGCAGTGTGCCATGTCTAATACTATCTACATCAGTAAACAATTAATTTGAAGTAGCTGAACTTATGTTCAGTGTGGGAATCCACAAAATCAGAGTGTTTTGGGAAAGCTGCAAAAGGCAGGCCTCAGAGACAGGAGAACTGTGACTACAGCTAAGCAGCAGCCATGAGATAGATCAGCAGAAATATTATTTTAAAAGTAGAAAAGCAAGGACAAATAGAACAATGGCCTGTGTATTAACGCTTGTCTAGAAAAATTCCCTAAGGTACAGAAAAGCTTTTCTAGCAAGATATTAGGAAGTTTGAAGCTTAATAATGGAGCTCTGTGCATTGTGTTTTATAGCTTACAGGCAGGTATTGTATTTGAAATAAGCAAGCATTGTTTTATCCAAAGGTACGTATGCTTATAGTGGTTGGATAGAACTATCAATATGCTTTTGCTTTGTGTGATTGCTCAAAAAACTTATAAAGTGTTTGTAACATTAAGTTCTTGGTCTGCTGCTTGGGATGTGAGCTGGTGGCATCTTCCCATTGTCATAACCATGTAATGAGACTGATGCTGAAAAATAAAACAGCTCAAGGCACGTTCCACAGCAGCCCCGTCCCGTTTGTGGTTTGTACATAACCCCCGGCTCTCTCTATACAAGAGAGACTGTGCAAAGTACTTTATGTTATTCGAATTTCATGAATTCCAATATCATATATATTTCATTAGTTGCTCTCAAAAAGAACCAAACTCCTCTGTCTTAAGGCACTTTCATAACAACATGTACACACACCTCAAAGAAAGACCTCCAGTACTTGACCAGAATCATGAATCTAAAGTTATTGAAGGGCCATACCCTCTCATTATGTGGGGAGAGGATATGCTTGTGTTTCTACAGATACAGGACCCCGGTGGATTCCCTGAAGATTTATCAGTCCCTACGTAGACCACAGATCTGAAGACAACCCCTCGAATGAACACAAAGTCAGCTGCCTCTCCCACCATGCCACAGAAGCAGCTTTCTCTTGGAGATGAAGAAAAAGAAATTCACATATCCAAACATTGTGGCAAGGACACTCATCACACGTAGATATATCCCACTGATAACGTCCACGTCAATCTCAAATGCAGACACACCCCTGCCTTTTCCACCATCCCTCTACCAGTGACCCTTTATCCCTACCCCTCCCTCTTTCCCCTCTTGAAACTACTCCTTTTTCCCTCCCTCAAACTTCCCTTAAAAAAGAGAAGGAGTGATTAGGAGGAGTTGGTAAGAACTATAGGGGCAACTTAAGAATATTTAAGAATGTCTTAAAATAAGTCAACTAATGTGTGTTTCTACCATCCACAAGTGAAAACTACCCAGTGGGAAAGAAGAAGTATGATTCTTTCTGCGACACCCTCCAGGGCACCCCACAGCAGTACCAGTGCCACCATTGCCATTGTCTTTATCAGTGCCCTCATCTGTATCCAAGTGACCACCAGCTGGATCATCCCTCAGCCAAAACAAAACATCTGGGTCACTTTGGTGAAGTCATTAAAGCCAGACAATCTTTGCATGGCCATGGTAAGTGTGGGTGATCCCCTCTTAACCTGCCTGGTGGGAGTCCCCCTGTCACCAAATGACTGCTTTTATGTAGGTAAGAAACCCAACCATGTGGACACCTGGGATGAATGGACGAAGATCCTCCCACACCATGTCTCCACAGGACCTGCTTTTCCAGGCCCAGGGTAGTGTTCTGGGCAGTGGTGTGAGGCACAGGTTGGGTCTCCATCCATCCAGTGGTGGCTTCCACCATGGTCAGCACGTAGTGCTTGCCCTGGCGTGTCTGGGGCAGTGTGATGGAGTCAATCTGCCAGGCCTCCCCATACTTGTACTTGGACCACTGCCCACCATACCACAGGGGCTTCACTCGCTTGGCCTGCTTGATGGCAGCACACGTCTCACAGTCATGGATAACCTGAGAAATACTGTCCATGGTTAGATCCACCCCTTGGTCTCGTGCCCACTCATAGGTGGCATCTCTGCCCTGATGGCCTGAGGCATCATGGGCCCATTGAGCTGGGAACAACTGCCCCTTATGTTGCCAATCTAAGTCTATCTTTGACACCTCTATCTTTGCAGCCTGATCTACCTGCTCGTTGTTTTGGTGTTCCTCACTAGTCTGACTCTTGGGGACATGGGCATCTACATGGCGGACATTCACAGATAGATTTTCTACCCAAGAGACAATGTCTTTCCATCCATCAGCAGCCCAGATTGGCTTTCCTCTATGTTGCCAATTGGCCTTTTCCCACCTTTCCAGCCAGCCCCACAGAGCATTGGCCACCATCCATGAATCAGTATAAAGGTAGAGCTTGGGCCACTTCTCTCTTTCAGCAAAGTCCAGGGCCAGCTGAACGGCCTTGAGTTCTGCCAAGTGGCTTGATCCACTTTCTCCTTTGGTAGCTTGTGCAGCCTGTCATGTGGGATTCCATACTGCTGCTTTCCACTTCCAGTTCATCCCTATTATGCGACAGGAATCATCAGTGAAAAGAGTGTGGTGTGTTTCATTTGCTGCTAGTTGGTTGTATGGTGGAGTTTTTTCAGCCTGTGTCACTTGCTCCTGTTCCTCTTCATCAGTGAGACCAAAGTTCTCACCTTCCAGCCAGTTTGTAATTATCTCCAAAATCCCAGGGTGATTCACGTTTCCAATACGGGTGCGCTGTGTGATGAGGGCAATCCATTTGCTCCATGTGGTGTCAGTGGCGTGGTGGCTAGAGGGAACCTTTCCTTTAAACATCCACCCCAGCACCAGTAGTTGGGGTGCAAGGAGGAGTTGTGCTTCTGTGCCAATCACCTCTGAGGCCCCTTGAACTCCTTCACAGGCAGCCAAGATTTCCTTCTCTGTGGGAGTGTAGTTGGCTTTGGACCCTCTGTATCTTCGGCTCCAGAATCCCAGTGGTCGGCCTCGACTCTCCCCAGGCACCTTCTGCCAAAGGCTCCAGGACAAGCCATTGTTCCTGGCTGCAGAGTAGAGCACGTTCTTCACCTCTGGTCCTGTCCTGACTGGGCCAAGGGCAACTGCATGAGCGATCTCCTGCTTGATCTGGGCAAAGGCTTGTTGCTGTTCAGGGCCCCAGTGGAAATCATTCTTTTTGTGGGTGACCAGGTAGAGAGGGCTCACAATCTGACTGTGCTCAGGAATGTGCATTCTCCAAAAGCCTATGACGCCTAGGAAAACTTGTGTTTCCTTCTTGCTGGTCAGTAGAGACATTGCTGTGATCTTACTGATGACCTCCGTGGGAATCTGACACCGTCCATCTTGCCACTTTAAACCCAGGAACTGGATCTCTCAGGCAGGTCCCTTGACTTTGCTCTTCTGGATGGCAAAACCAGCTTCCAGCAGAATCTGGATGATCCTCTCTCCTTTCTCAAACACTTCCATTGCCATGTTCCCCCACACAATGATTTCCTCGATGTACTGTAGGTGTTCTGGAGCCTCACCCTTTTCCAGTGCAGCCTGGATCAGTCCATGGCAGATGGTGGGGCTGTGCTTCCACCCCTGGGGCAGTTGGTTCCAGGTGTACTGCACACCCCTCCAGGTGAAAACAAACTGAGGCCTGCATTCTGCTGCCAGAGGAATGGAGAAAAAGGTATTGGCAATGTCAGTGGTGGCAAAGCACTTTGCTGCCTTGGACTCCATCTCGTACTGGTGTTCCAGGATGTCCGGCACAGCAGCGCTCAGCAGTGGAGTCACTTCATTCAAGGCACAATAGTCCACAGTCAATCTCCATTCTCTGTCAGACTTGTGCACAGGCCAGATGGGGCTGTTGAAGGGTGAGTGGGTCTTGCTGACCACCCCTTGGCTCTCCAGCTCATGGATCATTTTGTGGATGGGGATCACGGCATCTCAATTTGTCTGATACTGCTGGTGGTGCACTGTCGAGGTGGCAATTGGCAATCATTGCTCTTCCACCCTCAGCAGTCCTACTGCAGATGGGTTTTCTGATAGTCCAGGCAAAGTGTTCAACTGCTTAATGTTCTCTGCCTCAACAGCAGCTATTCCAAAAGCCCACCTGAGTCCCTTTGGGTCTTTGTAAAGGTGTTCCAGAGGAAGTCAATGCCCAGAATCCACGGGGCCTCTGGGCCAGTCACCATAGGATGTTTCTGC
The DNA here is from genome assembly GCA_024865655.1 of Emberiza elegans. Classification (NCBI taxonomy): domain Eukaryota; kingdom Metazoa; phylum Chordata; class Aves; order Passeriformes; family Fringillidae; genus Emberiza; species Emberiza elegans. Next base: position 13,181 of record JALJVW010000032.1, read on the forward strand.
CACTCCTTCCCAGTCAGGCTCACCTGGGCTCCCAACAGGGTCAATTGCTGTGATCCCCCCATCACCCCAGCAATGGAAACAGGTTCTGCCCCCACATGTCCCGATGGTATCAGGGTACACTGCACACCAGTATCAACTAAGGCGTCATATTTCTGTGGCTCTGATGTGCCAGGCCATCGGATCCACACCATCCAGAACATCCAGTTTTCCTGTGCCTCTCCCTGGCTAGAGACAGGGCCCCTCTAACCCTGGTTATTATTTCTTTCCTGGGCATACATGGTAGAGGTTCCTTCAAGGTAATCTGACAGATCACACCTGGTAGCTCAGTCATGGGAGGCTGAGGCTACTTTCTTTTTGGTGGAACTCTTTGGTTTCCCTTCTTGAGTTGATGCACCCACTCTGACAGGACAGAAGTGGGTTTCCCATCCCACTTTCCCATGTCTTCCCCATGGTCACACAGAAAGAGCCACAGGTCAGCCTGTGGGGTGTACCCTCTCTCTTTAGCTGGGGAGTGTTAGGCTCTGACTTTGGGGCCTGTGACTCGCACGGGTGCTGCATTGATCTTCTGCTGGGGAAGATGAAACAAGAAAGCCATATAAATATGATTGCCTGGCAAAAGATTTTGAGAATATGGAAACTATAAGTGAGATTGAAATGAAAGCAAGCTTTGAGATACCTCAGTTACTGAACAACTGGAAAACAATGGTGTGGCTGGACTGAAGGTAATCCCTTTTTGATCAAACAATTCCCTCTGCTTGCAGACAGCTCCAAGGGTCAGAGCAGACCCTACTAGCTTGGCAGAAGGGGCCTAAAAAGGAGTTTTTAGGGTTTAAAATGTAACACAGTGTAGTAATGTAATGATTCTTTTAGGCTGTATGTAAATGCTATAGGATTTGTATCTTGTACTAGATTGGTTAGTGACAATTAGAATATCCAGCACAGAAGATGATTTATTGTATTGTAATGAGAACTTCACTGTCTCATCCTCTCTCTCTCTCTCATCCTCTTTACCACACTCTTGCCTTCTCTCTCTTTCCCACTCTCTTTACTTCTCTTGGGCCTGCTCCGAGCTGTGGCTGGCAGCTCCAGTCAGGGCCCCTACACCCAGGCCCTTTGCAAAAAACCCCAAGTTCCAAGCCCTGGCTTCAGAGACCTCTCATCTCCGCCCGTCCCAACCGTCCTACCCCCCATTGCTCCTACAATCTTCCTCACTTCCTCCTTCATCTCCCTCATTTCCTCTTTATCATGTCCTTGATCACAGCAGAGACATGAGCCTGCATGGGGCCATTGATCACACTCTCACAATTTCTAAGCTTGTTGGTGACAGAACCCACTGTCTCTCGGTTGGTATCGGCATTAATCATTGCAATGAAGGTGGTGTATTGGGATGGCCCCAGATTTGCCAGACTCCACAGCATTTGCCCTGTGCACCTGACCCTGTTGGGGTCATTATCATGCTGTCCATCCCTCCCAAAGAGTACCTCCAACACTGCCACTTCTCTCAGCTCTTGGATCCCTTCCTCAAGGGTCTTCCAGCACATTCTATGGTGGTGCTCCTGCATTTCTCTCCTGTGGACAAACCTCTCTGACACTCATTAGAAGCCGCTCCCAGAGGGAAAGGGACCCTGACTCCCTTACAAAAATCTGATTCACACCTGAGTCCGGGGTCAAGGGTCCCAAATTCCTTGCCTCACCACCATCCAGTTGCACGCCTGTACCCATAAGGTCCCAGACCCAGAGTAACCAGGTTGTATAAGCCTCACGTCCCTGTCATACAATGTCTTTGTGCAGATTACAGAGACTTTTGTACATCAGGGACTCAGTGATGAACTCAACCATTGGCTCCCCTGTGGGTTGTGAGGGCCCTCCATTCTTATCCTTATCTGGCTGCTCTGATTTCATCTTAGATGTCCTTGTTTCTACAGGGTGGACTGCTGCTTGCTATGACTGCTGTTATGTTAATCTGGAACCTTATGACACTTACAACTGTCATAAAAATACCTTTCCCAGGATTTTTTCTTCTTGCAAGTATGTCAGAGAAAACCAAAACCAATAAAATCTAATTCACTTCTCCTGTGTTTTGCTGCCTTGGAATGTGTTTGGAGATTGTTTATCCAAAAGGTGGTTGTTTGATTGGTTTCATGTGAATTATTTTTACTTAATAACCAATCACCATCCAGTGGTGTTGAGACTCTGGAAGGAGTCATGAGTTTTTCATTATTGTCTTTTAGCCTTCTGTCTGTATCCTTTCTCTATTCTTTAGCATAGTTTTAGTATAGCATAATATAATATAATATAATATAATATAATATAATATAATATAATATAATATAATATAATATAATATAATATAATATAATATAATATAATATAATATAATATAATATAATATAATATAATATAATATAATATAATATAATATAATATAATATAATATAATATAATATAATATAATATAATATAATATAATATAATATAATATAATATAATATAATAATAGTTTAGCCTTCTAAGAACATGGAGTCAGATTCATCATTTCCTCCCTTCATTGGGGGACCCCAAAAATACCACAGAACCTGGACGGTTGTAACATCTGTGGGTTCCACTGCAGCACCATCAGACTCTCCCTCTTTGGGGCAGGGGGAGGGTTTCTCACCAGCTGGGGAAATGTACTCCTTCAGCATCTGGCCCATCTCCTTCACCAGAACCCCCACCCAGTCTGGGTGGTTCATTTCTGAGGTGGGCTGTGGGGCAGGGTCAGGCTCTGGGGCAGCAGCATCCCTTGTCTCTGGGGTAGGTGTCAGCGTGGTTATCCAGGTTAATCTGCCCTTATCTCTGAATGCTAAATAGAACAGGCCTATCAGCAACACCAACCACTGCATGATATCATTTGTATTTAGAGTGGATCTGAACCCTTTGAAAACTGGTGGGGCAGACCCAAGGAGCTGGGTGAAGGGTTGGGAGAAAATTTCCCCTGGTGTAATTTCCTCACAGTAAGTACCATTATTAAAGTAACCCCAAAAACACACAGTGTGTGATAGCTCTGAATCCACGTGCCTGCCTTCCAGCAGAAGTTAAAGATACATTAATTCCTTACTTTTTTGTGATACATGTTATGGAATAATTCATGCCTTTGTAAAATATACAGGAAATAAGGTTGTGCTTGTACAAAAAATTCTTAAGGATTTAAAACCACAAGCTGCAGCCGGGGAAAAGATTGCTTCACAAATTGAGAAATCACAGATGACAGTGGAGAGAAAAAACTAATTAGCAAACAAAAAGACGTGGCTCTGTGCAGAGATGGGCCCTTTCCCAGGACAGTCCAGAGACACCCAAGTGACGAATACTCAGTAAGTATCTATGATCAAGATAGTCAGAGTCTTCAAGGGTGTGCATCCCAATGCCAGGTTCCCATAACTCGATGATCAGCATTCATAACTTCCCAGAAACAGTTTTGTCCAGCCCAGCACAGAGAAAAAGAAACTACATAAATATGTGAAGTGACAAGAAGAATAGGAGAAACTCTGCCCCAGGCAGAAAAATCTGTATAAAACCAACCCAAAAGAGACAACATTTGTGAGTAGAGGGGATCCAAAGTGATAGAGTTTAGATCAGTGTTCACCCAGCACCAATCCCAGGCTCAAAGCTGTCCCTTTGACTGTGGCTATCGGAGACTGAATCTTGGTTGCAAAATAAAAAAAAAAGGTTTTATTGATTATTTATTTGCTTTATCATTTATTACTTATAACATTATTAGGCCATAAAACAAACTGGATTGCTGCGGAAGATGAAACAGGAAATCCTTACAAATATGATTGCCTTTCAAAAGATTTTGAGAATATAGAAACTATAAGCGAGATTGAAATGAGGGCAAGCTTTGAGATACCTCAGTTACTGAACAACTGGAAAACAATGCTATGGCCAGCTGAAGGTAATCCCGTTTTGATAAAACAATTCCCTCTGCTTGCAGACAGCTCCAAGGGTCAGAGCAGACCCTACTAGCTTGGCAGAAGGGGCCTAAAAAGGAGTTTTTAGGGTTTAAAATGTAACACATTATGGTAATGTAATGATTCTTTTAGGCTGTATGTAAATGCTATAGGATTTATATCTTGTACTAGATTGGTTAGTGAGAATTAGAATATTCAACACAGAAGATGATTTATTGTATTGTAATGAGAACCTCGCCCTTTCATCCCCCCCCTCAAATCTCTTCACCACGTTCTTGCCTTCTCTCTCTTTACCACTCTCTTTACTTCTCTCAGGCCCGCTCCAGCTGTGTCTGGCAGCTCTCAGCAGGGCCCTGCACCCACACCCTTTGCAATAAAGTGCAAGTTCCACAGCCCAGCTTCAGAGACCACTCCACATCCCTTGGAAGGTGAGACCACCTGGAGACCAGAGGAGACCAGCTGGAGCTCCAGGCACAGCTGATGATTGGCACAGCTGAGCCTGTGGGAAGCTCCCATAGCTCCTGCCTTCTCCCTCCCTGTTGACAGCTCCCTCCCTCCTGCCCTCAGACCCTGCCTGTGGTAGTTGGTGTTTTACAGTTGTTTTAATATAAAAGTTAGTTTTCCTATGTTAGTCAGTTATAATGGTTTCTCCCATGTACCCCATTTTGTTCCCCCTAATGGTTCAGTTCTAAGTTGTTTACCACAAGGTTTCCCCACCACTTGTCTGCCCATCAGTGTGTCAGTCTCCCTGCTCCTCCCCTCACTCCCTTACAAGCCCTTGTCACTCTCACTTGTACTACCCCTTACTCTTGTCAGTCTCTGGGGTCACTCTCCTTGTATTCTCGAATGTTCTGTGTCAGTTAGCTATGTCTCGAAGGTTGATTGGTTTGTGAGGCTTCTTCCCTCCCCTGAATGATCCTTATTGGAGTTGCTAAGTGTCCTGGGTTGACTATATGATGCTTTTATCCCCAATCGTCTTGTTCTGTTCATGCTGAATAATAAGTTTGCACCTTTAAGGGTGTTCCAGAGAGTGAAGGTGGGGAGAGAAGAAGCAGCAGTTTTTTTTTCCAGAACTGTACTCACTCCTACACATTCCTGCTGTGGGCTGTGTTGTCTGTGGCTGCACCGGCAACGGGACAGAGCTCTCCTTTGCTTTTAGTTAGCTAGCTAGGGCAAAGAAGTTCCCTGGACCTTTGGTTGTTTTTTTTTTCCCCCCCTTCTCCTTTGGACCTCTTAAAAACCTGCTCTGGACTGAACACCCAGGGGAGCACCGGCAGCTGCACCTGTGGCCCACCGGGCCAGGCCTGGCCTGCGACATTCCCAGCACCGGAGGGACTGATCAGAGACTGAGTGAGCCGAGCTGCACCCCGGGGAAGGGACTTTCTCAGTTTGTCATCTCTTTTGGAGTGGCAAGGGGTCTTACTGTTTGATATTGTGTAGATTTTACTGTTTAATAAACAGTTTTTTTCCACCTTTCTCCAAGGAGATATTTTCTCCCGGACCAGTTGGGGGGGAGGGGCTGATTGGATCTGCTGTACTACTAGAGCTCCTTTGGGGGATTCTCTCCCAAATTTGCCCTAAACCTGGACACATACATCTATTGGGCCCAACACGCAGCTGGAAAAGGTGGAAAAAGCTTTATTCATTGTGTGTTGGTTGTTGTTGTTCTGTCAGTAGCCATGCTGCTTCAATTCATAATGTCTCTTGGGGTAGAGGCCTTCATGTGGCTCTGGGCTCTAGACATTTTTTGAGGTTACAATACCTTTCTGGTCACTAGGATTATTGTCTATAACATGTAATTTCTATGGTAGAGGGGTACGGATTGGAATAGCTGTTGTGCTGGTTTTCGTGATAATGATTTATAAAGCATTTACAAAAATGCTGGCATCTGTTTATGGTATGTATGGTTTATGGTTTCTTCGTCCTACCCTGCATCTCAATTCCAGTAGTATGTTTTGGGAATTTATTAGTAATTACACCCAGTCTGTTAGAGGAGGAGCCGGGAATAAGGCTTTCCAGCCTTTCCTTTCCTTCTTCTCCTTTGGATCTGTTATGTCACTTTTTGAGAATGTTCAGTTTCCCCTGAATGTTAAAGAGACCATCTTTCTGGTATTTAATCTGGTAAGCTTCCTCTATATGGTTTGCAGCTTCTCTAGAATGAGGGCTGAGATATCCAGAGGAGTTGGTGAGACCCCTGACCCAGAAGCAGATGCAGGTGTGAAAAATCCTGAGTGGTGTGGAGAATGGGAAAATATAGGCCAAACCCTGAAGGAATTTTCTGATCCTGTAGACTGGGATTTTCCACGGGAACAAATTCAGAACCCAGCTGAGGTGGGGAAATACCTGAAAGAGAAGTGCCATGATGATTCTAAGGAGAAAAGGCTAATTTCAATAAGCTGGGCCCTGGCCTATGCTTATGGCACTCTGTTAGATACTGTAGGGCAGCAGACAGAGGCAGGGGGGCAGGGAGACAAAGCAGCAGCTACCACAGTCATCCCAGGCTCGAAGCCAGCAGCTAAACCAGATAGAGAGCCTAAGCCACTGGCAGTTGCTGCAGGGAAAAAGCACACAAGCAAAACCAATCGGCCAGTGACTGATGATGATGATCCAGGCGAAGGACCCTCAGCACCAACTGATATAAAAGCCAAAGTTAACGCAACTGACACAGCACCAGGGGCCAATATTGAGTCTTATTCCTTGAAGGACCTTCGTGGCCTAAGGAAGGATTACACCCGACGACCTGATGAATCCATAATTAGCTGGTTAGTCCGTCTCTGGGATGCTGCAGGCGAGGCTACAATTCTGGATGGCATTGAAGCAAGGCATTTGGGATCCCTGTCACAGGATCCTGTCATTGACCAAGAAATGATGAGGGAGGCTCACCCTCTCAGCCTCTGGGCACGGGTCCTAAGAAGTGTAGCACTAAGATAGAGAAAGGATGCAGACGATCTCTATATGCAACAAACCCAGTGGAAAACCATAGAACAAGGGATTCAACGCTTGAGGGAAATGGCAGTGGCAGAGATTGCCTTCTCAGACAATGCAAACACTGTAAATCCAGACTTGGTACTATGCACATCTGTGATGTGGAGGAAACTTGTATGACTTTGGGCCACGAGAATATGCTTCTGCTTTAGCAATAATGAACCGAGATGATGGTGAGGAGACTGTGCTTGATATGGCAAAGAAGCTCCGAGCATATTCAGATGCTGTGCATGGCCCAACACATGCCAGAATTGCAGCAGTGGAAACACGTCTGCAGGCATTAGAGGACAAGATAGAGGAGAATCATAAGAAGCTCAGAGAGCAGATTAAAGAAGACCTTCTCCAAATCTCGGCAATACAGATCAGAGGTTCTGGTACCCAAGGCAGACGTTCCCTGGATGGCGAGAGAAGGTACACCCCACGAGCTGAGCTGTGGTTCTACCTGTGTGATTGTGGAGAAAACATGGGGAGATGGCATAAAAAACCGACTGCTGCTCTGGCACAACGGGTGCGTGAACTGAAGACTCAGAGAGGAAGTTCCAAAAGAAAAGCAGCTCCAGTGGCCAGTAACCGAACTGTCACATATGATGATAATGACAATATTTTTGATCCCCTTGAAGGAACCTCCAAGGCATATGCCCAGGGAAAGAAGGATAACCAGGCTTAGAGGGGCCCTGCCTCTAGCCAGGTAGAGGCTGGGGAAAACCGTGTTTTTTTGACTGTGTAGATTCGTTGGCCTGGCACATCTGAACCACAAGAATACAAAGCTTTGGTTGACACTGGTGCGCAATGTACATTAATCCCATCGAGACATGTGGGGACAGAGTCTGTTTCTATTGCTGGTGTGACAGGGGGATCACAGGATTTTACTTTGGTGGAAGCTGAGGTAAGCCTGACTGGAAATGAGTGGAGGAAACACCCTATTGTAACTGGCCCAGAGGCCCCATGCATTTTAGGCATAGACTTCCTTCGAAGTGGGTATTTCAAAGACCCAAAGGGACTCAGATGGGCATTTGGAATAGCTGCTGTAGAGACAGAGGGTGTCAAGCAGCTGAACAGCTTGCCTGGACTGTCAGAAAACCCATCTGCAGTAGGTCTCCTGAAGGTGGAAGAGCAGCAAGTACCAATTGCCACCTCAACAGTGCACCGCCGACAGTACCGAACAAATCGAGATGCTGTGATCCCCATCCATAAGATGATCTGAGAGCTGGAGAGCCAAGGGGTGGTCAGCAAGACCCACTCACCCTTCAACAGCCCCATTTGGCCTGTGCGTAAATCTGAAGGAGAATGGAGATTGACTGTGGACTATTGTGCCTTGAATGAAGTGACTCCACCACTGAGCGCTGCTGTGCCGGACATGCTGGAACTCCAGTATGAGCTTGAGTCCAAGGCAGCAAAGTGCTTTGACACCACTGACATTGCCAATGCATTTTTCTCCATTCCTCAGGCAGCAGAATGCAGGCCTCAGTTTGTTTTCACCTGGAGGGGTGTGCAGTACACCTGGAACCGGCTGCCCCAGGGGTGAAAGCACAGCCCCACCATCTGCCATGGACTGATCCAGGCTGCACTAGAAAGGGGTGAGGCTCCAGAACATCTGCAATATATTGATGACATCATTGTGTGGGGGAAGACAGCTGCGGAAGTGTTCGAGAAAGGGGAGAAAATCATCCAGATTCTCCTAAAAGCTGGCTTTGCCATCAAGAAGAGCAAAGTCAAGGGACCTGCTCAAGAGATCCAGTTCCTGGGAGTGAAGTGGCAAGATGGACAGTGTCAGATTCCCACTGACATCCTCAACAAGATCACAGCAGTGTCTCCACCATCCAGCAAGAAAGAAACACAAGCTTTCCTAGGCGCCATAGATTTTTGGAGGATGCACATTCCTGAATACAGTCAGATCGTGAGCCCTCTCTACCTGGTCACCCACAAAAAGAACAATTTCCACTGGGGGCCTGAGCAGCAACAAGCCTTTGCACAGATCAAGCAGGAGATTGCTCATGCAGTAGCCCTTGGCCCAGTCAGGACAGGAGCAGAGGTGAAGAACGTGCTCTACTCTGCAGCTGGGAACCATGGTTTGTCCTGGAGCCTTTGGCAGAAGGTGCCTGGGGAGAGTCGAGGCCAACCACTGGGATTCTGGAGCCAAAGTTACACAGGGTCCAAAGCCAACTACACTCCAACAGAGAAGGAAATCTTGGCTGCCTATGAAGGAGTTCAAGGGGCCTCAGAGGTGATTGGCACAGAAGCACAACTCCTCCTGGCACCCCGACTACCGGTGCTGGGGTGGATGTTTAAAGGAAAGGTTCCCTCTACCCACCATGCCACCAACGCCACATGGAGCAAATGGATTGCCCTCATCACACAGCGTGCTTGTATTGGAAATGTGAATCGCCCTGGGATTTTGGAGATAATTACAAACTGGCTGGAAGGTGAGAACTTTGGTCTCACTGATGAAGAGGAACAGGAACAAGTGACATAGGCTGAAAAAACTCCACCATACAACCAACTACCAGCAAAGGAAACACGCCACACTCTTTTCACTGATGGTTCCTGTCGCATTGTAGGGATGAACTGGAAGTGGAAAGCAGCAGTATGGAGCCCCACATGACAGGCTGCACAAGCTACCAAAGCAGAAAGTGGATCAAGTGAACTTGCTGAACTCAAGGCCGTTCAGCTGGCCCTGGACATTGCTGAAAGAGAGAAGTGGCCCAAGCTCTACCTTTATACTGATTCATGGATGGTGGCCAATGCTCTGTGGGGCTGGCTGGAAAGGTGGGAAAAGGCCAACTGGCAGCATAGAGGAAAATCAATCTGGGCTGCTGATGAGTGGAAAGACATTGACACTAGGGTAGAAAATCTATCTGTGAATGTCCGCCATGTAGATGCCCATGTCCCCAAGAGTCAGACTAGTGAGGAACACCAAAACAACGAGCAGGTAGATCAGGCTGCAAAGATAGAGGTGTCAAAGATAGACTTAGATTGGCAACATAAGGGGCAGTTGTTCCCAGCTCGATGGGCCCATGATGCCTCAGGCCATCAGGGCAGAGATGCCACCTATGAGTGGGCACAAGACCGAGGGGTGGATCTAACCATGGACAGTATTTCTCAGGTTATCCATGACTGTGAGACGTGTGCTGCCATCAAGCAGGCCAAGCGAGTGAAGCCCCTGTGGTATGGTGGGCGGTGGTCCAAGTACAAGTATGGGGAGGCCTGGCAGATTGACTCCATCACACTGCCCCAGACACGCCAGGGCAAGCGCTACGTGCTGACCATGGTGGAAGCCACCACTGGATGGATGGAGACCCACCCTGTGCCTCACACCACTGCCCAGAACACCATCCTGGGCCTGGAAAAGCAGGTCCTGTGGAGACATGGTGTGGGAGGATCTTTGTCCATTCGTCCCAGGTGTCCACGGGGTTGGGTTTCTTACCTACATACAGGCAGTCATTTGGTGACAGGGGAACTCCCACCAGGCAGGTTAAGAGGGGATCACCCACGCTTCCCATGGCCATGCAAAGATTGTCTGGCTTTAATGACTTCACCAAAGTGACCCAGATGTTTTGTTTTGGCTGAGGGATGATCCAGCTGGTGGTCACTTGGATACAGATGAGGGCACTGATAAAGAGGATGGCAATGGTGGCACTGGTACTGCTGTGGGGTGCCCTGGAGGGTGTCGCAGAAAGAATCATACTTCTTCTTTCCCACTGGGTAGTTTTCACTTGTGGATGGTAGAAACACACATTAGTTGACTTATTTTAAGATATTCTTAAATATTCTGAAGTTCCCCCTATAGTTCTTACCAACTCCTCCCAATCACTCCCTTCTCTTTTTTGAGGGAAGTTTGAGGGAGGGAAAAAGGAGTAGTTTCAAGAGGGGAAAGAGGGAGGGGTAGGGATAAAGGGTCACTGGTAGAGGGATGGTGGAAAAGGCAGGGGTGTGTCTGCATTTGAGATTGACATTTATCAGTGGGATATATCTACATGTGATGAGTGTCCTTGCCACAATGTTTGGATATGTGAATTTCTTTTTTCTTCATCTCCAAGAGAAAGCTGCTTCTGTGGCATGGTGGGAGAGGCAGCTGACTTCGTGTTCATTCGAGGGGTTGTCTTCAGATCTGTGGTCTACGTAGGGACTGATAAATCTTCAGGGAATCCACTGGGGTCCTGTATCTGTAGAAACACAAGCATATCCTCTCCCCCACATAATGAGAGGGTATGGCATTCAATAACTTTAGATTCATGATTCTGGTCAAGTGCTGGAGGTCTTTCTTTGAGGTGTGTGTACATGTTGTTATGAAAGTGCCTTAAGACAGGGGGGTTTGGTTCTTTTTGAGAGCAATTCATGAAATATATATGATATTGGAATTCATGAAATTTGAATAACGTAAAGTACTTTGCACAGTCTCTCTTGTATAGAGAGAGCCGGGGGCCATGTACAAACCACAAACGGGACGGGGCTGCTGTGGAACGTGCCTTGAGCTGTTTTATTTTTCAGCATCAGTCTCATTACATGGTTATGACAATGGGAAGATGCCACCAGCTCACATCCCAAACAGCAGACCAAGAACTTAATGTTACAACTTACTTTAAAAGTTTTTTGACCAATCACACAAAGCAAAAGCACATTGACAGTAGTTCTATCCAACCACTATAAGCACAAGCACCTTTGGTTAAAACAATGCTTGCTTATTTCAAATACAATACCTGCTTGCAAGCCTTAAAACACAATGCACAGAGCTCCATTATTAAGCTTCAAACTTCCTAATATCTTCCTAGAAAAACTTTTCTGTAGCTTAGGGAGTTTTTCTAGACAAGTGTTAATACACAGACCATCGTTCTATTTGTCCTTGCTTTTCTACTTTTTAAATAATTTTTCTGCTGATCTATCTCATGGCTGCTGCTTAGCTCTAATCACAGTTCTCCTGTCTCTGAGGCCTGCCTTTTGCAGCTTTCCCAAAACCCTCTGATTTTGTGGATTCCCACACTGAACACAAGTTCAGCGACTTTAAATTAAATGCTCACTGATGTAGATAGTATTAGACATGGCACACTGCAAAATAGAGCTCCTATAGACTTTTTTGCTGTTAGCACATGGGCACAGGTGTGAGAATTTTGAAGGAATGTGTTTTATGAACCTCTCTTCCATTCACAGGAAACTCAAACAACTACAAGACAACATGAAGAAATTGACTGTAAATGATTTGGGCTTGGATGAATGGTTTGAGGGATGGGGAATACCTGGATGGTTGAAAGATATCTTAAAGGGAGCTTTGCTATTACTAGTAGTAATTATTATATTGCTTTGTGCTATTCCATACATAGTGAAATTGGTGACCTGCTTGGTAGAAAATACAGTGAAAAGGGTTTGGCTGGTGCAAGAAGAAGAAGGGGAATTGTAGCAATGTATCTGAACAACTTAGGCCACACTGTGCACCAGCCATATTGCTTGTAGTTATTCTTATCAGAGCCCTCTGGAATTCATCAAGGTTACTAAGACATAAACTGTGCTAAATGAAGAAAGAAAAGGCTGAGAAACAGAATACCAAGAGCAGAAGAACTAGATAACAGAGGGCTGAGAACCACCTGGACTGGAACCAATCACCAACTCTGAGAAGTGCGTGCAGAACACAAGGACAGCACAGAGGCACCACTGCAGAAGAGCATGATCGGTATATGCAGTAGGGTTAGAATGTATAAATAACTATATTTATACAAATGTATATATATATATATATATATAAATGTATTAAAAAGTGCATAATGAAAACAATCAATGACTTCTGCTTAATCATAATGGTTAGTTGTATGGAAGTCATGTTTTCCACAATGGGTGCCTGGGAAGGAGGGATGGTTCTTTTCCATAAAACGGAAAGCACTGAGCCAGGAGCAGGAGACAAGTGACCCTTGCAGGCCTGGGGCCTCATTGCCTCCTTGGCCCTGCTCAGCAGCCTGGCAGGGGCCGCCCCATGCTCCTGCCCTTGGCATTGCACATCCCCACATGCCAGTGCCCATCCCGGGAAGAGCCCTGAGCAAGGAGGGAGGGACAGCATCTGCCTGGCCAGGGGCTGGGGCTCAGGCCTTGGCCCTTTACATTGCTCAAACACATCCAGCTTTGCCCATCACCAGAGACACCTTTGCCTTGTTTGTGCCCAGCTGTCATCACTGCCTCCAGGGTTCTGCTCTAAGTGGAACTTGGGGACACTTTCTCAGTTGTGTTCCTCAGTGGGATCCATTAAAATAATTTGAATAAACTTTGAAGTTTCAATTTGAGTTGTTGAGAAGTTTTTTGAAGACTCTCTCGGGGACTGAGTCTGATGTAAACAACACCAAATCCCCAAGAGGCTCATTAAAGTCCTTGTGCTGTGTCTGTGCTGCTGAGCTTTAAAGGAACAGCTCTTCCCAGGACCAGCTCCTCTCCCAGCCCAGCAGGGCTGAGGGCTCTGCCTGCAGGCACTGAGGGGACAGGAGCCAGGCAGAGACAGGCTGAAGGCAATCAGGATTGGGAAGACATTGAGCTGAGACTTCACTTGGGGAAAGATCTTCACAGCCCTGTGCATGGTGAGTGTGTGGGTGCAGGGCAATGTCCCCTGTGCTCCTGGAGGGATCTCCTGAAGCCAGCACACCCCACAGCCTGGGGGATGTGTCAGGAGGACTCTCCCAGTTTCTCTGTGGCACAGGAGGAGGAGGAGGAGGAGGAGGATGTGCTGCAGAGGGGGGCTGCCCTGGGCACCGTCAGAGGGACAGGGCAGGATGGCTCCTGCTGCCAGGGATGGCTGCAGGGGCTGAAGCTGGGGCTGCAGCCAGGGCTGCCCAGGGCTGTCCTGCAGAGCAGCTCCTGCAGCCCTCAGGGCTCTTGGCCAGCCCAGGGCATGTGCCACCTGCCAGGGGCAGCTCTCAGCCTGCCTGGCAGCTCCCCATGGACGCTGCAGGGCAGAAGTTGGAGGTGGAAGGAGCCACCCCCATCAGGGCAGATTCCTCCTGCTGTGGAGATGGTGCTGCATGGCCAGGGCTGCTCTCAGCTTTCTCCTAAATGGAAGGAAAGGGGCTGTCAGCTTTGGCTGTGTCACTGAGACTCCTGCACTGTCAGCCTGGGCATCAGCAGATGGGCCTCAGATCTCCCTCAGAAAGTGCCTCCTCAGCCTCCCTCCCCACACAGACAGCAGCAGCACCTTGGCTTGCAGCATCTCTGTTTGTCTGGCCTGCCCTTAAGGCCCTGCTGCCAGGGAGATGCCCCTGGGCAGTGCCCTGTGCTGGGAGGGCTCTGCAGGGCAGAGCTGAGCCCCCAGGGCTGGGCTGGGCTCTGGCAGCACTGGCAGGGACAGGGCTTGGATAGAGAGAAACAGCTCCCAGTAGGCACAACTCCAGGCAGCAGAGAGCCAGACCAACTTTGGCATTCCTTCCTGTCCAGATGCACAGGGAAAAAGAGAAGGATTTGGAGAAAATTATTTTTAAACTGGAGTTTTTCAAAAGTTCCACTTCTATTTTTTTATTTTTAAAAGAAAAATTTAAGGCATCACCCTGAAACTAGAGGGAGGTGAAATGAGCAAAGGGCACCTGTGTGGGACCAGCAGGTCTGACTGCATTGGGGCATAGGGAGCCCTGTTTTCTCTTTGGGCTCCCCAGTCTTCAGGCTGAGAGCAATGCTGAAGGATGAGGCAGGAACTCAGCAAACCAAATTCAAAAAAAAAAAAGTTGAAGGAAAATTCCCTCACAAAAAGAGAAGTAATTTTTGGATTGTGAAAAAAAATACATTGGATTGACTCAAAAATTGTCCCACTTTGTCAGTGTCTTCTTTCAACAGACCACAATGCCCAGAATGAAGAAATGTCCAACAGCAGCTCCATCAGGCACTTCCTCCTGCTGGCACTGGCAGACACGCGGCAGCTGCAGCTCCTGCACTTCTGCCTCTTGCTGGGCATCTCCCTGGCTGCCCTCCTGGGCAACGGCCTCATCATCAGCGCCGTAGCCTGCGGCCACCACCTGCACACGCCCATGTTCTTCTTCCTGCTCAACCTGGCCCTCAGCGACCTGGGCTCCATCTGCACCACTGTCCCCAAAGCCATGCACAATTCCCTCTGGGACACCAGCACCATCTCCTACTCAGGATGTGCTGCTCAGGTTTTCTGGTTTCTTTTTTTTGGGAGCAGAGTTTTCCCTCCTGACCATCATGTGCTACGACCGCTACGTGTCCATCTGCAAACCGCTGCACTACGGGACCCTCCTGGGCAGCAGAGCTTGTGCCCACATGGCAGCAGCTGCCTGGGCCAGTGCCTTTCTCAATGCTCTGCTGCACACAGCCAATACATTTTCCCTGCCCCTGTGCCATGGCAATGCCCTGGGCCAGTTCTTCTGTGAAATCCCACAGATCCTCAAGCTCTCCTGCTCCAAATCCTACCTCAGGGAACTTAGGGTTTCTGTTTTCACTGTCTCTATAGCTTTTGTTTGTTTTGTGTTCATTGTTTTCTCCTATGTGCAGATCTTCAGGGCTGTGCTGAGGATCCCCTCTGAGCAGGGACGGCACAAAGCCTTTTCCACCTGCCTCCCTCACCTGGCTGTGGTCTCCCTGTTTGTCAGCACTGCAGTATTTGCCTACCTGAAGCCCCCCTCCATCTCCTCCCCATCCCTGGATCTGGCCCTGTCAGTTCTGTACTCAGTGGTGCCTCCAGCCCTGAACCCCCTCATCTACAGCCTGAGGAACCAGGAGCTCAAGGCTGCAGTGTGGGCACTGATGACTGGATGGTTTCAGAAACAGTAAACTGCTGGCCAGTTTCTGCAAGTCACTCGTAATAAAAGTCATCTTTGATAGTACTTGGGTTTGTTCTTTTCATTCCTTTGTTTTAGTTTGTTAATATTGTCCACAAAGAAATGCCATTGTTTGTGCTATTTCTCATTTTGTTTCTCTCCACCTTCACTGTGGCCACAGACTGTGTCCATGAGGATCTGTGCTCTCAGTGGCTTTAAATAAACTAAAGGATCTCCCATCAGAGTTTTCATGGGAGATCCCCCTTTTGTTGCCTTCTCTGGAGCTGCAGCAGCAATGTCTGTGTGCAGAGCTGGGGGCAGATCAGTGCTGGCACAGCAGCTGTGCCCAGCAGCAGCAGCATTGGTGTTGCCAGTGCTGCTGCCGTGGCCCTGCCCCCGCTGCCCTGGTGGCCCTGGTGTTGCTGCAGGGCCTGAGTGCTCTCGGGGCCGGGCACAGCCCCTGGGGGTGGCAGTGCTGGGGCTGCAGCAGGGACAGGCCATGGGCACTGCTGGGGCAGCGCTGACGCCTCAGCCCAGGCCCTGGGGCTCCAGGCTCCTTGCCCAGGCTCTCTCAAGAACACGGCCAGGCCAAGGCTCAGCACAGAAAAGCCCCGTGAGCAGCCCCAGGCTGGCCGTGGGCAGGCTGGGGGCAAACAGCATGGCTGGGGCTCTGCAAGGGCCCTGGGGCAGACGGGAAGGAGCAGCAGAGCAGGGGCTGATCCATCCCCAGTGCGCTGCACAGCCCAGGGCAAAAATCCCAGAGCATCCTCATGGAGCTGCCAACAACATCCCCCCTCTGCAGCCCTGGCCTCTCCCCCAGCTCACACAGGTGCCCCATCCTTGCAGGCACAGACATGGCAGCACTGGCTCAGCAGCCCCTGTTTGCATTGCCCAGAGCAGGGGGAGCACCCCCATGCTGTTGGTGTGGGGACATGAACCTGAGGGAGCACAAATGCCATCAGCCCCTGGGGCCAGCAAGGGCTGGGGGACACCAGGGAAACCACTCAGGTTTGTCCTGGCCTCTGCAGTCAGACAGAAAGTTTGTTCCCATCAGCTGGGATTTTCCTGTCCCACTGCAGACGCTGTTGCTCAGAGCCAGGGCTGCCTGGCAGCCACCCCCAAACTGCCCTGAGCATTTCCTTGGCTTCACCTTTGCTTTCTTTCATCTTCCCTGGTCCAGATTTCTTCCTATGGCCCATCCCTGTCCCCTCCCCTGCACACAGCCCATCCCTGTTTGCCCTTTCCTCTCTGGCCCCACTCCCCATTGCAGTTCCTGACCTGGCACCATGGGAACATCCCTTGGGCAGCAGGATCATCCCCCAAGTGCTGCAGGAATTGTCTGCAGGCTCCTGCAGTGCCTGGTGCTGCTCCCTTGCCAGAGGCACCCCAGGCCAGGGGGGCACATCTGGGCTGCTGTGTCTGGCTCTGGGGCTCCCTGTTCTGGGCAGTGAGGAGGGGCTGCAGAGGCTCTGCAGGACTGACAGGATGGGCTTTGGGGCTGGCAGGAGAAGCTGAGGGACCTGGGCTGCTGGAGCTCCTGAAGAGGAGGCCCAGGGCTCCTCCTGCAACTGCTCCAAGGGTGGTTCCAGAGAATCACAGAATCAGCAGGGTTGGAAAAGACCTTGGAGATCATCAAGTCCAACCTGTGCCCTGACACTGCCATGTCTCCCTGAGCCTCCTCTTTTCCAGGATAAACAACCCCAGCTCCCTCAGCTGCTCCTCACAGGACTTGTGTTCCAGACCCCTCCCCAGCCTTGTTGCCCTTCTCTGGACATGCTCCAGCCCCTCCATGGCCTTCCTAAATTGGGGGCCCAGAACTGGACACAGCACTCGAGGTGTGGCCTCACCAGTGCTGAGTGCAGGGGAAGAATCCCTGCCCTGCTCCTGCTGGCCACACCATTCCTGACCTAGACCTGGTGCCATTGGTCTGGATCCAGCCTATCCAGGTCCCTTTCAGAGCCCTCCTACCATCCACAAGAACAACACTTGCAGCCAAGTTGGTCATCACAGTTGCATGGGGCCCTAGGGTGTCACAAGGGTCTCCATGATTCCATAAATCCATACAGGTTCACCACAGTCCCTTTGCTCTATTGCACCCCTTGGTGTCACAAAGTTCCTGGGTTCCTTGGTTCCACAGTGTCCCAATGGCCTCTTGGTCCCAAGGGGCACCACAGTGTCAAACCTGTTTCCTTCGTTCCATGAGTCCCTGCAGAGCCACACTGGCCCCTTGGCTCCATGGGGCCCTGCAGTGTCACAATGTCCCCATCATTGCATGAGGTCCTGCAGTGTCACAGTGGCCTCTGTGGTTCCACAGGGTCACACAGTGTCACAGTGCTCCCTTGGTCCCATGAGGCCCCAGAGTGCCCGAATGGATTCCCTGGTGGTGGTATCACAATGGAGCCCTGCTTACACAAGATCCTGCAGTGTCACCAGGGACTCTTGGTTCCATGGGGCACCAGAGTGTCACAATTGTTCCCTTATACACTGGTTTTGCTTTAATGGACATTTGGTGAGGAAGAAGGAAGCCACACACAGAAATGTTTTTTTGAGAAGAGCTGCTGAGAGCTTCCTCTGTGCCTAACAGCACCAATCAGTGACTGGTTTTGAAGATTGACACCTTGTTAAAGCACTAGAAAGCTGAACACGCCTCTATGAGCACACATGTTAAAAACAAACAAACCCTGGGAAAAGCTCCCTCTCCTTTCCAGCCTGGGAACAGGTAACAAGGCCAGACTGGCTCCTGTCTCAGCAGGGCCAGGCCAGGTGGAGCCTGCCATGGCTCCAGGCCCCTTCTCAGGGACCCTGCCCAGCCCTGTCCCAGCAGAGCCGGGCACCAGCAGCTGCCAGGCAGGGGCAGGGGAGGCCATCAGCCCGTGGCGTGTTCCAGCTGAGATCTCAGCCATTTCCCCCAGTGTGGCCGCTGCACGAGATCATGTGGCTGAGGCCAGAGGCGGCCTTGTAGCCCACACAGAGAGTGGCCCTGTGCCTGGAACTGAATGCAGCAGGGGCCAGAGCCCGGCCATGGGGCTGATCCTGACACAGCCCCCAGGGCAGCCTGAAAAATCCATCACTGTGATTGCTTCAGCTGCCACATGGCAGGAATGACATGACCATCTGCAGGCCCTGGGTGAGATATTAACTCTTTCAGTGCATGGATAAGGCTTACAGACCTTCAGTCCTGCCTCGGGTGAGAGAAAAGGACACAGTGAAGACACGTAGAGAACAACATGAGACATGAAGATCCGTAAGAAGAAGTCAAGTCCCAGATGGGAGGGTTGAGGAGATGCCTCAGTCCTGGGCTGAAATCCTCTTATAAGGTTATGGAGAATATATAATTGATACATCAGACTCTTTTTCCCTGTAACTTATTGAAATTATGTGGGGATGAAGTGTTCAAATTGCAGATATGAGCAAAGGCATTTCTGCTAAAGCAAGCAGATGCTGAAGTAGCTGTGATCCCATGAGAAATTTGAACTGAGAGAGGAGTGATGAAGACCCTTTGCCTCCAGGCAAAGAAGAAGATCTGTTCCCAGAGATGAAGATGATCTCAGAGACAGATAAAGAGAACCTTTGCTCTTGAACAGCTCATCCTTAAATTAATATCCCATAAGTGAACATAGTCCATAAACACAGCTATGGAAAGGCTGTGAAAAGATGGGAAAAACTTCACAATTGCAGAGTCCTGGGCAGCTGCTGTTTTGTAGAAATTAAAAGCCATGAGAGAACTGTTTTTTTGTGGAGAAGTCTCCATAAAATGACAAGAGGGGGACTCCTTCCTTAAATGAACTGAAGAAAGACTATTCTAGAGGGTGATAAACTAACTGAATTGTTTCTGTACATTGTGAGTGGGAAAGAAAAAGTTGTGGGGGAAGGAGGAGTGTTTTAAAAGGATTCTGATTCTCATTATTTTTCTTTTAGTTACTTTAATAAAAGTTTTCTTTATACCCTCAAAAAGGCCTGTTTTGCCTTCCTTCTAATCCTATCTCACAGCAGAAAATGGTATATTCTAGTGGGGGCACTGGCATTTAGCCAGCACTGAACCCACCACAAGTTCCACCAGTCCCTGCAGTGTACAATGGCCCCTATGGTTCCAAATGTTTTGGGTCTCAAAGGGGTCTCCTTGGTCCCATAGTGTCTCAATGGCCCCTGGTTTCAACCAGTCCCTGCAGTGTCACAGTGGCCTCCATGGTTCCACTGAGGACCCAGAGTGTCACACTGGACTCCTGGCTTCATCCAGTGTCACAATGGGGCCTTGGCCCTATGGGCCTTGCAGTTATGGAGTGACTGTGATCCTCTTAGTTGAGGCCCTCTCAATGGCCCCCCTCCCCAGGGCCCTGCAGTGACACAATCATCACAGAATCACAGAATTAACCAGGCTGGAAAAAGACCATCCTGTCACAGACCATGGCTCCTCAGTGCCACATCCAGTCATTGTTTAAACACCTCCAGGCCAGTGTCCACCCCTCCCTGGGAGCCCCTTTCTGCCCAATGACCCTGTGAAGAATATTTCCTCATTTCCAAAATAACCCAAGGCTGTGTCCCTTGTCCAGTCACTGTTCCCTGGGAGAAGAGCCCATCCCCTGGCTGCACCCTGTGTCTGGGAAGTTGCAGAGGGATGAGGTCTGCCCTGAGCCTCCTCCAGGATAAACAACCCCAGGCACAGGACTTGTGTTCCAGACCCCTCACCAGCCCTGTTGCCCTTCTCTGGACAGCCTCCAGCCCCTCCATGGCCTTCCTAAAATTGGGGGCCCAGAACTGGACACAGCACTTGAGGTGTGGCCTCACCAGTGTCGAGTGCAGGGGAAGAATCACTGCCCTGCTCCTGCTGGCCACACCATTCCTGATCCAGGCCAGGAGCCATTGGCCTTCTTGCCCACCTGGGCACACTGCTGGCTCATGTCCAGCCTGCTGTCCATCAGTGCCCCAGGTCCCTTTCTGCCTGGCCGCTGTCCAGCCACTCTGTCCCCAGCCTTAGCACTGCAGGGGTTGTTGTGGCCAAAGTGCAGGACCCAGCACTTGGTCTTGTTCAACCTCACCTTGTTGGATTTGGGCCCTGGATCCAGCCTGTCCAGGTCCCTCTGCAGAGCCCTCCTACCCTCCAGCACATCCACACTCACACCCAGCTTGGTGTCATCTGCAGATTTGCTGATGCTGGACTCAGTCCCCTCATGCAGATCATCAGTGCAGATATTGAAACCCACGCTGGCTGGCTCTGATCCCTCGGCCATCCTGTGGGTGCCCTGTGATGGCACTCAAGGTGATCTGTTCCATCACCTTGCCGGGCACCCAGGTCAGGCTGACAGGCCTGGAGTTCCCCAGCTCCTCCTTCCAGCCCTTCTTGGGGATGGGCTCACATTGGCACCTCCAGTCCTCTGGGACCTCCCTGCTGAGCCAGCACTGATGGTAAATGATGGAGAGCAGCTTGGGAGCTCATCCACAGCTCCCTCATCCCCTGGGATGGATCCCATCTGCTCCCAGAGACACCTGGGAGCATCTGAGTGGCTCAGCAGGTCCCCAGCTGCTTCCTCCTGGATTACAGGGGGGCTGTTCTGCTCCCTGTGCCCATCCACCAGCTCAGGAGAACACTTGTCCTGAGGACAACCTGTCTGATTTTTGAAAACTGAGGCAAAGAAGGCGTTAAATACCTCAGCCTTTCCCTCATATTTGGTAACCATATCACCCCTAATAATGAATGGAGATTGTCCTTGTACCTCCTTTTGCCATTAATGTATTCATAGAAGCATTTTTATTATCCTACACAGAAGTGGCCTGGTTAAGCCTTAAGATTTCACCTCTCTAATTTTCTTCCTGCATGACCTAACAACATCCTTAAACATTTCCTGAGTTACCTGCCTCTCTGTCCAAAGGTGATGCACCTTCTTTTTTGCCCCAAGTTCCTGCAAAAGGCCCATCACATACAGAACGTCACCTGTTGGCTAAAGTACGCCTCAGAGGAGGAAAATACAAGAGTCTATAAATTAAAAGAGGGAAAACAAGCTAGTAAAGTAAAAGAAGAAGAAGAGCCTGGGAAGGCTAAAAAAACTGGGACCCCTTGATCACTTACTTCCTCCTACCCTTGCAGCACCTCAAATCCTTCTCCAATTCCTCTTGCTGTGGACCCAATTCCTCCTCCTCTCCCAGCTGTCATTCCTTTACCACCTCCTAACCCAGTTATACCTCCACCACCTTCCCCTCAACCCTCTCCTTACTCTCTTTACCCTTCACTACTGTCCCCTTACCTCTACCATCTCATGCACCCCTTATTCACCAGCAAGTTCCTGCTCTGCCTCCCCCAGCACAAATGAGAAGCCAAACAACATCTCAGAATCTCATGCCCAAGAGTGAAGTTAACCAGTCAGCCTCCACAGCTGATGTTGTAACACCTGGTCCAAAGAGGCTAAAGTGGAAAAATTGTTCCCCCTCAGAGAAGTTCCCATGGGCAGGGTGGCCAGTGAGATTGGGTTTGTAAACGCTCCCTTGACTGCATCCGCAGTTAGAAACTTTAGGAAAGAATTGCGAAATTTAGTAGAAGACCCAGCAGGAATAGCAAATAAAATTGATGAAGTTTTAGGCCCTAATATTTATACATGGGAAGAATTTAACTCCACATTTGGCATCCTATTTTCCCCAGAAGAGACTTGATTAATAAGAACTGCAGGAATGAAAATATGGGAGCGAGAAAACCAACCCGGGCCCCCAGGTGACCAAAACATGCCTTCAGTGGAGCCTGACTGGGACCCTAACCAAGAAGAGGGGAGAAGGAATATGAGAGATTACAGGTCCCTGATGGCCAGAGGGATAAAAGAATCAGTCCCTAGAGGGAGTAATACCAGGTTAGCGTTTGACGGCACCCAGGAAAAAGCCGAGACCCCAGCAACATGGCTTAATGGGCTAAAGCAAAACTTCCAGATTTACTCTAATGCTGACCCAGACAGCCCAGAAGGTCCAGTCCTACTCAAGGTACAATTTGTAATTAAATCCTGGCCGGATATCACATGAAAGTTATATAGAATAGAGGACTGGCAGGAAAAAAACATTAATGAACTGCTGAGAGAAGCCATAAGAATATATCTGAGAAGAGAAAAAAATAAAAGCTAAAATTATGGTAGCCATAGTCAGAGAAAGTTTGGGAGCCAACAAGGATGGGCCAGTAGAACCACTTAGAAGAGACAAAGGTTTTATTGGACCAAAAGGGGCTAGGGCTCTACCCAGTGACAAATATTGTTATTACTGTGGAGAGAAAGGGCATCTAAAGAGAAATTGTAAGAAACTCCAAATAGATGAAGCCATAGCCTGGGAGCAAGAAACTCTAGAGAACATCTTAAGAAGAGATGACTATCGGTGTTCAAGGGCCCTATGCTCTGGGGAATTTAATGAATCATCTAGAAGAGCCCTTGGTAAATTTTGAGATTGGTCCCCAGAATGAGGAATTTGAATTTTTAGTTGATACCGGAGCAGACAAGTCATGTGTGACTAAAATACCAACAGGAATCACAGTCGGTAAAAAGGTCTGCAAAGTACGAGGGGCCAAAGGAGAACCATTTGAGGCCCAGATCATAGAAGACGTAGAAATTAGAGGAAATTCAAGAGAGTGTTGAGCTAATTTCATTTACATCCCCAAGTTAGGTTGTAATTTATTAGGACAAGATTTACAAATCAAATTGGGAATTGAAGTAATCCCAAAAGAAGGAAAATTGGTAGTACAAATAATGGTCTTAACAAAGGGAGACAAAGATGAAATCAACCCAAATGTGTGGGTGGGGGAGGGAAGAATTGGTTGTTTGAATATGCCAGGAATAAAAGCAGAGATGCAGAAAGACATCTCCCCCATTCGGGTGAGGCAGTATCCAATTTCCCCAGAGGGAAAGAAAGGACTAGCCCCAGTAACTGACCAGCTGTTAAAGGAAGGCATTTTAGCACCATGCATGTCTCCACATAATACTCCCATGCTAGCGGAGAGAAAAGCTGATGGAAGGTATCGATTAGTACAAGATTCAAGAGAAGTTAATAAAAGAATGGTTGCGAGGCACCCGGTAGTACAAAACCTGCACACCCTTTTAAGCCAAGTGCCTAAGGAGCATGCATGGTTCTCTGCCATCGATTTAAAGGATGCCTTCTGGGCGTGTCCCCTGGCTGAAGAGTGCCAGAACTGGTTTGCTTTTTGAATGGGAGGACATTGAAAAAGAAAAAAAAACAGCAACTAAGGTGTGGACATCTTCCCCAGGGGGTTTACAGAATCCCCAAATCTCTTTGGCAAGCTCTAGAAGAACTCCTAGAACAGTTTAAACCTGAGAATGGGGTACATATTTTACAATATGTTGATGATTTACTTGTATCAGGGGGACAACAAGACAAAGTTAGAAGTTCTAGCATATGGTTCCTAAATTTCTTAGTGGGAAGAGGTCTAAAAGTATCACAAAAGAAACTGCAATTTGTGGAACAAGAAGTAACATATCTAGGACATAGAATCGGCCAAGGGTATAAAAGGTCAAGCCCCAAGAGAATTTTGGGAATTCTGTCCATCCCTGCCCCAAAGACCAAAAGAGATGTTAGAAAATTATTAGGTTTGTTTGGGTATTGCAGATTATGGCTTGATCAGTATACTAAAAGTGTTAAATTTCCATCTGACAAATTGATAGACTCAGAGCCTGTAACCTGGACCTCAAATGACGAGGAACAGCTTTGGAATCTGAAAACTAAATTGTCCTCTGCCCCTGTACTGAGCCTACCAGACCTAAAAAGAACTTTGACCTATTTGTAAACGTGGAAGAGGGGATAGCTTTTGGAGTCCTTACACAGGATTGGGAGGATGCAGGAAGCCGGTTGCATCTCTCTCCAAGTTACTAGATCCAGTAGCCAGAGGGTGGCCAGCCTGTGTGCAAGTGATAGCAGCAACAGCCACCCTGATAGAAGACACACAGAAACCAACCTGAAAGGGGAAGATCCGGGTTCATTCCCCACACCATGTAAAAGCTGTTTTAAGTCACAAGGCCCCTCAGTGGCTAACCGACTCCCAAATACTAAAGTATGAAGTCATCCTAATAAATACCAAGGGCCTTGAATTAGTCACTTCAAAATGTTTAAATCCAGCCCAGTTCCTCATGGGAGAGCCGTTAACAGACCTGGAGCATGATTGTTTAGAAATTATTGAAATGCAGACTAAAGTGAGAGAAGATTTAGAAGATGGGCCCCTCCCATATGGGAGAATTTTATTTACAGATGGATCATCATGAATGGTAGCCAGTAAACAGGTCTCAGGGTATGCAATCATGGATGGGCAGAACATGCAAGTTGAGGAGAAAAGGAAAGCTACCCTCAAATTGGTCTGCCCAGTGCTGTGAAATCTATGCCCTGAAGAGAAGGCTAGATTTACTAAAAAAGACAAAAGAAAAATCTATACCGACTCCTGGCACACATTTGGAATTGTCCATACATTCAGAAAAACATGGGAAGAATGGGGGTACCTAAATTCTAAAGGCAAAAATTTCATACATGAAGAGCTAAGAAAATTAGTACTAGAGTCCCTGAGGAAACCAATAGAGATAGCCAAAGTTCACATAAAAGGACATCAAAAAGGGGACACCCTTGAAATAAAGGAAACAAATTAGCTGATCAAGTAGCGAAAGAAGTAGCCTTGGAACAAGAAAGTCCAGTTAAAATTCTTAAGATAGAGGGAACACCTAGTAGGAAAGAAAAAAAAAGGAAAAACTGATCTTTGACAAGAAAGAATTAAGAGAGTTAGAAAAGATG
The DNA here is from genome assembly GCA_024865655.1 of Emberiza elegans. Taxonomy (NCBI): domain Eukaryota; kingdom Metazoa; phylum Chordata; class Aves; order Passeriformes; family Fringillidae; genus Emberiza; species Emberiza elegans. The sequence continues at coordinate 38,598 of JALJVW010000032.1, forward strand.
AGAGGACAGCAAAAAGAAAATGGAGAATGGTGGACCCCTGGTGGATGGCAAATTTTAAATAAAGCTCCAGCCTGAAAGGTGATCACGGAGTTACATGAGTTGACCCATTGGGGAATACAAGGCTTATGTGACCACTCTCCAAGGGATCATATGGGCATGGGAGTATGGAACATAGCAAAGGCAGTTACCAAGGGATGTTTAACTTGCCAACAAATTAATCAGAAAGTCATGAGAAGAGTACTATCTGATCTGGGGGAAGAGAGTTGGCCTTGCGGCCGTTCCAAAGTGTGCAGGTCGACTTCACAGAAATGCCCCCTGTCCAGGGATACAGACACTCATTAGTGACCATGGATCACCTCACCCATTGGGTAGAGGCGTTCCTGACCAAAAGAGAGACAGCCCAGGTAGCCACAAAAGCAATCCCAGCAAACATCATTCCCCGATATGGGTTGATAAATAATGTCGATTCTGACCGAGGTCCACATTTTACTGCCCAAGTCTCACAACAAGCTGTTGAAGCCCTGGGAATGAAATGGAGGTTGCACAGGCCACTGGCATCCCCAGAGCTCCAGAAGAGTAGAAAGAATGAATAAAACCATCAAAAACATGTTTACTAAATTAGTTACAGAAACCCAGATGAATTGGCTTAAATGTCTACCCTTAGCACTGTTACAGATTAGAACAAGGCCTCGATCAGGTATAAGAGTCTCACCTTATGAAATGATGTTTGGACTCCCCTTCTTGACAACCCCATATAGCACAGGAATTTATCCAGAAGGAGAGACAGCCACCCAAAAATATCTAAAGGCTATAGGAAGTATGTTAGAAGATCTTAGGAAAAAGGGCTATCTCCCTCAAACCTCTCCCTTAGACACTAAGGGACATAACATCAATCCAGGAGACAGGGTGTTAGTTAAATCATGGAACACTGCACCTTTAACCTCTGAGTTTGAAGGCCCTTTTCAGGTCCTACTCACCACCAATACAGCTGTACGGACCCAAGAGAAGGGGTGGACACATATAACCCAGATTAAAGGACCTGGACCACCTCCCACTGAAGAGTCAAAACCAACCACATCTCCTACTAAGTCTTCTAATGAATGGATTGTGACTGATCACTCAGACGATCTAAAGCTAACCCTCCAGAGGAGATCAAAAGACTCTTAGACACTGTTTATAGTAAAAAATTTGTTAAGAACTGTTTAAATAATCAAAACTTGTTTAGAACTGTTAAAAATTGCAGTTAATGTTATTTATTTTTGGCTTTTGAAGGAAGAAATGTAGAAAATTTCCTCCTTGCCTTTATTATTAGAAATAGATGACTGTTTAGTGAATGAATTAGAATATTTAGTTTGTGTTGGAGCCTTTTTTTGTTGGAACAGCAGTGGATTATACATTTTGTAGGATTAGCTGGTGGGACAGTAAATGGTCATTTAAAGGAAATTTGGGAAAAAATAGTATTTTATCTATCATTTTGGATACCAAAAATTTTAATCATCTGACCATTGAGTTCAAGGTTTTAGATGAGTTGTTTTTGCTGTACAAAAAGTTTAATGATACCAAAAACTCTTAATAAGAAAGTGTACAAAGCAATCTCATAAAACATAATCAAACAAAAATAAATTAGTAAAGAAAATCAAATGTGTTGACAAGATCAAAAGAATGAAAAATTCTCTTTTCAAGAAGAAAAAATTGCTAATTGGCAAGGCCTTGAGTCTACAGTTTGAATAAAACCAGCCCTTAGAAATCAGATGGTTAAAGGAGTTGATATAAAGTTCATTATTAAATGAGTTAATATAAAGTTCCAATGCTAGCTCTGTCTTGTTTGTTGAACGTTTTATAGGGAAGTCAAGTTCAGCCCATGTACTAAATTTTACTAATTGTTTTACAAAGGGGAAGAAACGGATCTTTAACGGGGCGCGTAGCAAATTTAAACTTAAACTGTGTCAACTTCTCTCTGTTGTCAACCTGTCAAGGGCACGGGAAGACTTATTGGATTTCACAAAATACAGCCACTTATCAGCAACAACAGCTTGGGGAGTGTCCTATAGGTGATGCTTGGCTTTGCTTTGAACATAAGTCCACCAAAAAGGCACAGCAGACTTAATAAAAGAGAAAGAAGTAACAACATCAATAAATGAGCAAGAAGACCTAGAAACATCTTGTGGGAAAAATTTGTTCATAGATTTAGTGGAGAAGATCAGTAAACAGTTAAATTTAACTAATTGCTGGATCTGTGGAAATACACAAATGGTCAAAGTCTGGCCTTGGGAAGGGATCAGCTTAAGACCAATAGAAATCTTAAAATGGACACAAACAAGACAAAAAGTACCAACTATTGGACAAAGAGGAAAAGAATGGTGGGAATTAAAGTCTAAAATAATTGGAGAAGAGAAGATAGTGGAAATATCTGGGAAAGGGAAAATAAAAGACGGGAAAATAAAACATCCCCAGATAGGAGAGAAAATAAATCCTGTATTAATTATTTATATGCAAAAGTATTATTTATTAAATAATAAAAATAATAATATTATAGTTAATAAAATATTGTTTATTAAATAGTTAAATAATAATAGAACCCATCCCAAGAAGAAGAAGAAGAAGAAGAAAAGACTGGAAGAAGAAGAAGAAGAAATAAAATAATAAATTAAATACTGAAAATCCATTGGGAAAAAAGAAACAGGGTGTATCTAGCAAGAAGGAGATAAATTCCATGAGTGTACTGGAAAAGGAATAAACCCATTCTGGGGAGTGAGAGAAATATCCAAGTACTGGGAATTTCCAATGACTATCAGTGATGCTTCTTGGAAAGCTCCAGAAAACCCGTTTTGGATATGTGGGAATATGGCTTACACTAAATTACCCGGGGAGTGCACCAGCACTTGCACTATTGGAATTATTAAACCGTCATTTTTCTTACTCTCAAAAGAGTCTGGATCGAACCTAGGAGTCCCAGTATATGATAATTTGAACAAATCTAGCTGATGAAAAAGAAACTTAATTGAAATTGGAGGAACACAGACAGAGAAAAACACAGTATGGACCCCCCAGGAAATAATTTCCACTTATGGACCAGCGACCTGGGCTCAAGATGGGTCCTGGGGACACCGGACCCCAATTTATATGTTAAATCGGATTCTGAGATTACAAGCAGAGCTCGAGATGGTATCGAACCGAACCTCTCTAGCTTTAGACCACATAAATGACCAACTATCCCAGACTAGAACTGCAGTGTATCAAATCAGACTGGCAGTAGATTATTTATTGGCCAATGAAGGAAGCACATGTGGAAAATTTAACTCCTCTGAGTGCTGCTTAGAAATAGATGACTGCAGTGAAGTCATTAGAAATATCTCAAAGGAAATCCAGAAGTTAGTTTATGTTGGAACACAAGAGTGGATCCCTACATTTGATACCAGCTGGTGGGACAGTTTCTGGGCATTAGAAGGAAACTGGTGGAAAATAATAGCCTTTTTGATCCTGTGAAATTGGGATCTGCTCTCACCAGGCCCTGGGCAGCCTTTGGCACTCCCTGCCCTCACTGGGGCCCAGCCATGCTCCAAGGCACTTGGAAGTTTTCTGATAATGACTCCTTGAGCAGCTTCTTCAAAATTTCTCTGGGTGCCTGAGGCTCCTGGACCCAGCCCCAAATCCACCGTGGGGCTGATTCAAATACAGAAAGCCCTCAGGAGCTTTTTTGTCTCCTTCCATTGACTTCCAGTCTCCAGGGCTTGTGCAGTGACTGGAGTCAGTTTGGAGTTCTCTTCAGAAGGAGATTCCAAAGTGCACATCATGACTTTTGGTTTTATATTCACATGAGTATTTCTTTATTTTCCAGTTATGAGAAGAGGGGATGGAGGCATTCCCCAGGTGATTTTGATGCTGAATGTCTCCTTCGGAGGTCTGGGCACAGAGAAGAATGAGCCCCTTGCAGGCTGAGCCTGTTTGGACAAGCTGCTCCTCACCCCCAGCCTCACCATGTCTGACATCGCCCACCTCGGACTGACATCCCAAAACATATAAAAAATTTAAGCATTTTTCCTTATAAACGAAATTTAACTAATTAATAAAATTATAATTATATTATTCTAATTTACTATAGTGTTACTCATTTTTATACTTATTCATATATATGTGAATAAGTATAAATTATTGTATTATTATGTATTCATTTTTATATTTATATTAAAAGATATACATTTTTAGCAACCAAGAAAATTATTGGTCATTGGTTCTAAGTAACACAAAACCCTTAAGTAATTAATTAAACTCTGGTGCCTTTTTATTTATTCCTCTTTATAGTAAATAATAAACTTTGTAGTCCTTTTGGTATCATTTTTTTATCTTCTTTTTCTCCGATAGGGTCAATGGGGGGGCTCTTTGGGGTCCGTGAAGACATTTCTAGGGCACATTTGGGACAGTTTTGTGCCTGGGGAGGGAATTCAGAGAGAACTTGAGGGTCTGGAGGACACTTGGGGGAGCCGGGTGGGCACTTGGAGAGGCACTCAGGGACTCTGAGGGACAGTTCGGGGTCCGGGGCAGCACTTGGGCGTCCAGGGGGGCCCTTGGAGGTCAGGGAGGGGAATTTGGGGCCCTTCGGGGTCCGGGAGGGCCCTTGGGGGAGCTATAACGGGGCTCGCTGGGGCGCGGGGGGGTGATGGGAGTTGAAGGCGCGGGTACCATACGGTTTAACGGGGCCGCGGAGCATCACGGGAGTTCTGGGCGCAGCTGCAATGGCTCTCGGCGGAGCGCGGGGCATGACGGGAGATGAAGTCCCAGCTGGAATTGCGCTGGGCATGCGCCGCGGAGCATGCTGGGAGCTGTAGTCCCGGAAGTGACTCGAACGCAATGTTTCGGGGTCCGGGAAGGCTCTTGGGGGACAGTTTTGCGTCCGAGCCGCGACTTGAGATCTTCTGGGGCGGAACGTAAACGGTTCGGGAGCCCCTGGGGGCAGCTCGGGGAGCTCTAACCGGGCTCTTTAGGGCGCGGGGCACGGCAGGAGTTTTAGGCGCGGGACTGTGTTCTGAGGGGCTCTGGGGCCGCGGGGGATGAGAGGAGATGAATTCCCAGAAGCGGCTGTACCGGGCATCTGTGGGGTTGGGAGCAGTCAGGGGGTCCAGGGACGCTTTTGGGGGGTCCCGCATGGGCGCTGAGGGGGCACTGAGGGATCCTGGATGGTCTGGGGGACACTTATGGGACAGATGGGGGCGGATGGGGGGGGTGTTCTGTGGAGCGGATGGGGCATGACGGGCGTTGTAGTCCTGGCTCCAATGGGGCTGAATCCGGCCCGGGGGCATGACGGGAGTTGAAGTCAAAAAGAAAAGATGGCGCCCATCTAGGCCCGCCCCCCAGGCCCGGATCCCAGCGCTGATTGACTGTGGCTGGTGATGGGCGGGAGCCTCGGCAAATGGGATGTGGAGGAGGGGAACAGCCCATGCCCCTCCTCCCTCCCCTCCCAGTACAGCCCAGTCCCTCCCAATACACCCCAGTTCATTCCCAGTCCCTTCCAGTTCCCCCCAATGTCATCCACAAATGCCCCAGTGTCCCCAGTCTTCCCCACAATGTCTCCAGTGTCCCCAGTTTTCCCCAGTATCCCCAGTATCACTCCCAGTATGTCTCAGTGTCCCAGGTCCACAGGAGTCTATCTCAGTCCACCCAGATTCCCCTCACAATTTCTCGTGTTCCCCAGTTTATCCCAGTCCTCTGCAGTGTCACTGCCAGTATGTCCCAGTGTCTCCCACAGCGTTCCCAGTCCTCCCCAGTGTTTCCAAGGACAGTTTAATTTCTCATGGTGGCCGTAGCAGCCAAACCCAGCAGTGGGGTCAGTGCAGTGCCCATGGCCACAGCCCCTTGCAGTGGCCCAGTGCAGCTTGGGCTGATGATCCACCCTCACAGCTGGCCCAGGGCAGCTCTGCAGTGGCTTTGGTGGCACCTGGGGCTGGCACACACCTGAGCAGTGTGTCTGTTTGCAGTGGGGAAACTCAGGAGTTTCAGATTGCTTCAAAAAATACAAGGAAAACCCCTCTTAGGCTGAGTGCAGCCAGCTCTCCAAGCACAGCAGGGCCCAGGGGAGTGAGGACAGACAGGATGGGGCTGGGCAATGTGGAGCAAGGTTGTCCACACTGGGTCAGAGCTCAAGGCACAGCTTCTGTGAGCAGGCCAGAGCTGCTGAGGAGAGACCCTGGGTCAATATCAATCACAGAATGCTGCAACCATCTCTGCTCTAAAGAGAAATAAAATAAAATGCTTCATTTAAAATAGGAATATGTATTTCTTACAAGTCTTTGAAATCTTTCTCCATAAGTGGACTAGGAAAACTTTAATGATCCTCTCAGGGCTTTGGTGTTGTTTACATCAGACTCAGTTCCTGAGAGAGTGTTCAAAAAACTTCTCAACAACTCAAAATTAAGACAAAACTCTGAACTTTCTTGAAGTTTTAATGGGTCCCACTGGGGAACATGACTGAGAAAGTGTCCCCAGGTTCCAGTTAGAGCAGAACACTGGAGGCAGTGATGACAGCTGGGCACAAACAAGGCCAAGGTGTCTCTGGTGCTGAGCAAAGCTGGATGTGTTTGAGGAATGCCAAGGGCCAAGGCCTGAGCCCCAGCCCCTGGCCAGGCAGATGCTGTCCCTCCCTCCTTGCTCAGGGCTCTTCCCGGGATGGGCACTGGCATGTGGGGATGTGCAATGCCAAGGGCAGGAGCATGGGGCGGCCCCTGCCAGGCTGCTGAGCAGGGCCAAGGAGGCAATGAGGCCCCAGGCCTGCAAGGGTCACTTGTCTCCTGCTCCTGGCTCAGGCCCAGGCCCAGCAGCCATGGCCAAAGTGCTGCCCAAGTTGGCTCTGGCAGGGCCAACTGGTAGAATTACATGTCCACGTAATGTTAGGAGTTATCCCTCACCAGACCTCAGGCCTGAATAAATGATACCCTCTGAAATTGCAAATTAGTGTTCAGGAGCCTTATTCTGATATTTCTGAGATTTGGTGACAGTGGTTCCTCCCAGAACCAAGGAGTCAGCTGTGACACTGTGCAAACCCATGGAACAAGGGGTCCATTGTGACACAGCAGAACCCCATGGAACCAAAATCCATTTTGTCACATTGGGGCCACATTGAACCAATGGTCCATTGTGAGACTGCGGATCCAAGGAGACCACTGTGACCCTGAGAAACCTCTTGGAACTAAGGGGCCATTGTGACGTAGCAAGGCCTGGTGGAACCATGGGGCCATTGTGACACTGCAGAACCTCACGGAACCAAGGTGATCATGTTCTACTCTGGAACCTCATGGAACAAAGGGTCCATGGTGACACTGCAGAATCAAGGAGACTGCTGCTGGCAGTGTGAGAGCTCATGGAACCAGAAGTCCATTGTGACACATCAAGGCCTCGTGGATCCAAGGGTCCCTTGTTAAACTGTGTGGCCTCATGGAACCATGAGCCATTGTGACACAGTGTGGCCACCTGGAGCCAAGGGGCCACTGTGACCCTGCGGATCCAAGGAGACCATTGGGACTGAGGAACCTCATGGAACCAAGAGTCCATTGCTCCACTGTGGGGCCCTGTGGAACCAAGGGGAGCACAGAGACATTGTGGGGCCTCATGGAACAATGGAGACTGTTCTGACACTTTGGGACCCACTGGAACCAAGGGGCCATTAGAGCATGGCAGGGCCTGGTGGAATCAAGGGGACTGCAGTGAACACTGTGGGTGTCCATGGGATGAAGGGTCCATTCTGACACCATGGAACCAAGGATACCATTGTGACACTCTGGGGCATCATGGAACCAAAGGTCCATTGTGACACAGCAGGGCCTCATGGAACCATGGAGGCCATTTTTACACTTGGAGGCCTTGGGAAACCAAAGGGGCCAAAGGGCCATTGTGGCACCCTTCAGAGCTTTGAGTCCTCATGGCCAGGGGACCATTTGTGACACTGCACCAAGGGCCCAGTGAAACCAATGGTCTGTTGAAGCAAGGGACCACTGGTGGAGCCCCATATGGGACCATGGGACACATTCATGGAACCAAGGATCCAATATGACACTACCACTGGCCAGGGCCCCATGGAAACAAGGGAACCACAGGTCTGGTTGGTCTTGGCCTGACTGGGCCCCTTGGCAAGGGGCAGAACCCTGGGGCTCTGGGCTTTCCTTCAAATGGAAAGAAGCCCTTCTCATTGCACCCATGGCCAAAATGGGACACTCCAAGGGCCCCATGGAACAAGGATTCATGGAACAGTGTGAACAAGGACCCCATGGAACCAAGCTGGGTCTCATTGCTGACACTGGGGCTGGCCCTTTCCCTCATGGAAATCCTGGAGGCCATGATGACACTTGGAGGCCTCTCCTACACAGAAGTTGAATCAAGGGGCTCTGCAGGGCCTCATGGAACCAAAGGAGACCCTTCTGAGAATTGTGAGTCCCCATGGAACCAAGGGTCCATTGTGACACTGCAGCACCAAGGAGACCCCTTGGTGACACTTCAACAGGCCTCATGGAAGCAAGGGACCAGTGTGACACTATGGAGCCCCATGGAAACAAGAGGCCAGTGGGACACATCTGGGCCTGATGGAACCAAGGATCCAATATGACACCACCACTGTGGCACTGCAGGGCCCCATGGAAACAAGGGAACAGGGAACAGGTCTGGTTGGCTTGGCCTGACTGGTCCAACTGCCCTTGGCATGTCGAGGGTCTCTTCTCATGTACCCCTGAAACCCTGGGGCTCTGGGCTTTCCTTCAAATGGAAAAGAACTGCCCTTCTCATTCAAGCATCCATGGCCAGAATGGGATTCCCCCTCCAAAATTCCCAATATCCAGGGATTTCTCCCAGACAAAGGATGCCATTACCAACAAATCTGGCAGGTCTTGGCTTCCTGAGAGCTGGGTCTGGTCAGCCTTCAAACACTGGGGCTCTGTGCTTTCCTTCCTATGGAAAAGAACCATCTCTCCTGCACAGGCACCCACTGCCAAAAAATGTAAATTTCCTCCAAAATTCCTATATATCCGGGTTTTTCCCAAACAAAAGCTGCATGGACGGCCTGATCTGGCTGGCCTCGGCCTCTGTTGGTCACCTCTCATCTCAAGGAAGCTCTGAGGAAAGTATTTGAACAGGTTTGACTACTGGAACATCTATGAGTCTCTCATCCTCTGAAAAACTCAGATGCTCTTCTGATCATCTATGTCTTTCTTTTTTCTCATTGTGTATTGTGCATGAAATATTATTTTCAGCTAAATAATATTATTCTTCTCACTCTACCAGAGTTATCTGACACAAAACACCTCCTCTGCATATGGATCCAGGTCACCTAAATAAACAAACACAAGAAAGAATGCAGCAGGAATGATTTGTCTGTGCTCCCATCTGTCCCATCTCCTCTGGAGCTGGAGGTGCAGCCCCAGCCCTTGGCAGGGCTCAAGGGCTCACAAGCTCAGCTCCCACCCAGAGAACTTGCAGACCCTGGGCTGCTCTTCTTGGCCCCTGCACGCTCAGCCAGGCTGAGATGGACACTGATGGTTTCTGGGCCAGGCTCTCGGAGCCCAGCCCAGCTCCCTGCAAGCTCTGCCAGCTGCCCTGAGCTCTGGGCAGCACCAAGGGCCTCTCCCCAGCCCAGCCGGCTCTGGCCCCACAGCTCTGCTCAGGCCAGGCTGCTCTGGGCACTGCCCCACGGCCTCAGCCCCTGGCAAGGGCACAGCAGCAGCTGCAGCTGCCACAGGACTCAGCCCCACCATGGGGGAACGTGCCTGGCCAAGGGAAAGGAGGCTCCCTGGGTGCCCTGCTCTCCTCTGCAGGAGATGCTGAGAGCTCTGCAGCCCCTGCTGCCATCCATCTCTGCCCAGGGCAGCACAAGAGCCCCGGCCTTGGGGCCCTCAAGAGCTGCTCCTGCTCCAGGCCCAGGGCCCATCCCAAAGCTGGGGCAGCCACAAAGCTGTGCCCATTTCTGTTCATTCCTGCTCTGATCAGGATGGATCCTCAGCACCTTGGAGGTTGGTGATGAATTTTACTTTTCCAGAGGTGTCTTCTTTGTTGAGATCTTCAGTTCAGAAATTCAGTGAGAAAACCTGATTAACATTTCTTCAAAACACCCAAACAAGAGAAGCTCATGGGAATAATTCAAGTCTTGAATCCTTCAGTTCTTCTGTGGTTTATTAGACAGATTTCAGAAGTGTACTGAAAGTGAATCTAATGCATTGAAAACAATGAAGAGAGAATTGTTTTGTCCTGTCTAGTTTTCTTTTCCTGTTCATAAATTGCTATCAACAATCCCCAGCTGATATTGATCCCCAGCCCCTCCTCATGCAGTCTGAACAGATATGAAAATCAGAACCCTTCATGGCTGACAATCAATCCCACTTTGTCCCTCCCCCCTCCCCACCATTTCCCTCATCCAGCCCCTGGCACTCAGAGCAGCTGAGGAATGGAGTCACATCCAGGGGTGTCCCCAGGGCTCAGGACTGGGGCCAGCTCAGTGAAATCTCTTTATTGCTGATCTGGACGAGGCCATCGAGGGCAGCCTCAGTCAGTTCCCAGGTGAGCCCAAGCTGGGTGGCAGTGTGGCTGTGCTGGAGGGCAGGAAGCTCTGCAGAGGGATCTGGCCAGGCTGGAGCCATGGGCCCAGGACAATGGGATGAGGTTCACCAAGGCCAAGGGCCGGGTCCTGCCCTGGGCTCACAACCACCCCAAATCCCTGGCTGTGCCCTGCCCCTGATCCCCACAGCCTGTCCTGTTTCCTTCATCCCTGCATTGCCAGGGACTCTCTGGGACAAGGGAGCTCTGCTCTGGCTATGGAGGGAGGTGCAGGTGCCACCACTGGAGTGGGAACCAGAACTCATCAGGTTTGTGTCCTTTGGGGGTCAGGAACTGGTGGCACTCAGAGGCACAGGAAGTTTCTCTTCATGGCCAACATAACAAATGTAAACATGATGCAATTTAAGACACATTGAAACTCTTCTCTCAGCAATATGAGACATCCCAGCAGCATCTGGCATGTCCACCATTCACAAGGGATTTTTGTACAAACCCAATTTTAGACAAAGATGATTCTGTGATAGATATAAACACAGTTAAGTTGCTGTATCAGGATGCTCTGGGTGAAGTGGGATAAAACAGCCTGAACAATTCCTGATTTGCCAAGCTGCCAGTGGTGGATGGAGAATGGGCTCAGGCTGATTTTGGTGTTGAGGAAATGCTGAAACCAGCCTGACTCATTTCATCTCCTCCTGTCCTGGCTGATCTCCCCTCTTTCCCCTTCCACCCATTGGCTTTTGTCTCCCCCCAGGCCCCCAGTGAAGAGCCTGGCTCTGTGTTCTCCATCCCCTCCTGGCTGGCACTGCCAGGCTGGGATGAGGAGCCCCTCAGCCTTCCCTGCTCTGGGCTGGACAAGCCCAGCTCCCTCAGCCTCTGCTCACAGCCCAAGGGCTCCAGTGCTGTTGGACAATACCCTTTTCCTGACCCAGAGATGGGGCAACTGAGAGGCATTTAAAAAACTTTTATTCCATTTTCAATCTCATGAGAAGTGTGAGACAATACAGATGTTGTAATTCATGCCATCACAATCAGAAGCCAGCTATTTCCTAATTACAATACATTATAAGGGTTTCTTGGCCTCTCAGATTTAGCCAGTCCATGTTGCCGATGCCTTAAAGCCAATCATCTAAAACTACCCCTCGTGGGTCCCACTACAATGCATCTTTCATAGTTCTATTTCTCCAAAGTATTTAGTCTTATTTGCAAGGTCATTCTCTGAAACTTTTTTTCTATCTCCAATTCTCTCTCAACAGCATCTGTCCTATTCCATGGCATTTCTAAGTCAGCAATTCTTATCTCAAAATTTGCATACGGATGTGTACTGTGTGGACCTTCTGTCAGACCCTGAGAATGCTCTACAAATCCATTTCCCACACAGCCCCACCTTGGAGGCCCTTCCCAGACCCTGCTCCAGCTGCCAGACATCTTTCCTGCCCTGGGGAACCCAAACCAGGCCACAGTGGCCTGGATAATCCACGTCCTTGATGCCCTGGTCACACAGCCCAGCCCCTTGTCCCCGTGTCAGGCTCTGGGGGTTGATTTGTGGAACATCCTGGGGAGGCTGTGGCTCCAGGTGGACCAGGGGATACCGGGGACAGGGGACCCTGCTGGGCATGAACAGCTTTGGACTTCTGGGGGAATCTGTGAGGGGAAGCTGGGGCAGAGTGACCAACCCAGTGACTGTAGGCACACAGTTTGTGGTAATTGGGAGTGGGGCTGTGCCTGAGCCTCATCCCTAAGGGGCTACAACCATGCAGGGCAGGTGAACAGTATTAAAGGTAATGAGACATGGAGTGCTGGGTGTACTGACTGACCAACCACAAAAAGGGTACAGAGGGCACACAGGTGCAGTGCATGTAAGATGAAGGGTATAAAAGGTTGTACTGAGGAACAATAAAGGGCTGATGCTTGATGCCTTTATTTTTATCTGTTGTCAGTCCCCCCCCCCAGCAGTGACATCTGGTGACCCTGATGTGATCCTGAGGTGAGTTGGGCAGACCACTGTGGACTCAAGAGCAGTAAGATGGTGGAGCCAGGTGGACTTGGAGCCTGGGATCTGAGCCAGGTGGACCAAGAGCTGGATGAGTTATAGCCAGGCAGACCTGAGAACCTTAAAGAAATGTAGGCAGACCTGAGAGCCTAGAAGCCTGGACAATGTATGAAATACCACCCCCAAGAGAAAGGGTGCTTGATATGAGGACAGGCACTACACACTTTGCTTATTTGGTACACAAGAAATAGAGTGAGGGTGTGCACTTTCCTTATTTGGAAGGCGGTGGCTTGGGAGGTAACGTACAAACTGCTTTTTTTATCAAAATGTCGGAGAGTACCAGCCACACTTTCACTTGTGCCGCTGCCTGCTGCTCTCTGCAGGTGCGTTGGATCGAGCCCTGCGCCCCCTGCCAAGGGATGGCCACAGTCAGGCAGGGACCAAGGACGGTGCTGGGTTCCCCCTGAATGGCAGTGCGTGCAGTGGGACACAGAAACGGTGCGATGGAGGTGCCAAATGGCATGGCCACAGCAGCAGCCGGTGCCTCAGCAGCAGCACGGCCCCCGAGGAGTGTGGGGGAGGCTTGCTAAGTCACTGCTGCATGAGTACTGGAACAAAAACAATGTCAAACCCTGAGAGGCAGAGTCAGAGCTGCACAGAAAGCACATAAGAGAAGCTTTCTGAAATTCTATGGTGGCCAGCTCCACAGTGACCCGATGTGATTTGGGATTGGGCTGTGGAGTGAGGTACAGCCAGAGATGGAGCCTGGTGTAGCACTGAGAGCAGTGGGGGGATGCTGCTTGGTCTGGACCAGACTGATTTTGACACCTGGGGTACAGGTGAGTCCCTGGGGACAGAATGGGAAATAACTTATCAAGTGAAGAACAGATTGTTTTGTCTACATGGAAAGCTTTGTTGGAAAGAAAAGGCATTAAGACTACTGACTATGCCCTTCATAGTGTTTTACTATTGGCAAAGTCACAAGATTTTGAGACTGATGCAAGTACTGCTTTTAGTGTTAGAGCATGGAAAGAAGTTGTGGAAAGTCTATGGGACATGGTATCAAAAGGGGACAAGACAGCTCCAGATTTGGCTCCCACCTGGAGATTGCTCTCTGAGACTTGAAAAGAATGGAATACAGAGCAGGACATGAGAGGCTTGCAGTGACCAATTAATATAACAAAAACTGTAAAAGAAAGAAGAGAATTTGTGAAAGCAGCAGTGGGAGCTGGGGACAGAGTGGCTCTCTTGTTCAGTATGGTGTGTTTGTTTGCTGATGAAACGTGTATTTTGTTTGTGAATTGCAGCTACTAATCTTTGATTAGGCATAAGTGTAAAAGTTTATATTCAATATGCATAAGTACACTCGACAGATACTGGAGTGCAGTGGGTGCCTGCTCATTGCATTCAGCTTGTGTTGGATGACACCCCTCAAAGCAATGAACCTGCCTATGGCTCACTTGACTCCCTGGAATAGCAAAAAAATGTGTGGGTGATAGGAACATGTAGACTCTATCTTATCCTTGTATGTTACTTTATGAAATTGTATAGTTATTGATGTTGTTCAAGTTGTATATCTATTGATAAAATTATGTAGCTGTTGATTTTGGTACTATCCTAATATATGGCCTTTAGCTTATTCTTGTGTGTTGCCTTATAAAGTTGTACAACTATTGGTATTGTCAATAGTCTAGAAGTGGAGGTATAAGGATTTTTGATGATAGATAATGTAAGTTTGGGGAATAAATCAAGGTCAGCACATGGATGCATTCCAGAGTTAGTGGAATCTACACAAGGGATACTTGTACCATGTTTGCTATTTCTTCTGCAAGGGCCCTGTAGAGGGATGGTAGACATGGCATTTATTTAAAAAAAAAAAAAAGGGGGAATTGTAGGCACACAGTTTGTGGTAATTGGGAGTGGGGCTGTGGCTGAGCCTCATCCCTAAGGGGCTACAACCATGCAGGGCAGGTGAACAGTATTAAAGGTAATGAGACATGGAGTGCTGAGGTGTACTGACCAACCACACCAAGGGTACAGAGAGGGCACACAGGTGCCATGCATGTAAGGGTATAAAAGGTTGTACTGAAGAACAATAAAGGGCTGATACTTGAAGCCTTCTTTTTGTGTGTGGTACCCCCAACAGCAACAAGTGATGTCATAAAGCCCCCATGTGATGTGACAGCCCTTTCTCAAATGTCACACAGATGATCTGTGGACCCTGTGATGTCATAGTGGTGGAGCCAGGTGGCACTGTGATGTCACACCTGCTCTTTGATGGAACTGAGACAGTCAGGTTGGACCAAGAGCCTGAGAGATGTCTAAAAATCTGGATAGATGCCAGGCATTGTCTGGAGAAGGTGAAAAACAACAAGGTGGATGGCCTATGGAAACCCACAAAAAAGAATGCAAAAGAGAAAGGGGAACTGAAATGGACCAGCCTCAGTGTCCTGCTCAGCCAGGCCCACTGGAACTTGGGGTCACCCCTAGGACAGAAGAACTTTGCTTGTTTGGGAAATAGGATGATTTTGGAGAAATGATTAAATTTGTCTTTTTTAACCAGGACAATCAATGAATATACCAGCAACATTTACAGAATATAAACAGCCCACTCCCATGCAGGCATGGTGGACTCTGCATCCTTGGTGATGTTTTAATGCTACCTGGGCTCTGTGATATTCACAGCCTGTAATGTCACACACAATGGAAGCTCTGTCACTGGTCCAACTCAGTGATGTCATAACCTGAGATGGGATGTCAGACCTCTGCCTGTGATTTCCATAAAATCTGTGATGTCACAGAGACATCCGATGATGCCAACAAAAGTCTGCTTTATGACCTCACAGAACCCTGGCCTGTGATGTCATGGCTCACTCTGTGACCTCATGTTACCAGATGATAAATTGTCTACACCAGGTGAGCACACACAATGCTGGTTCTCCTTAAAAAACCACTGGCCTATGGAAACCACACAATGCCCATTGTGTGAAAAGATGGGAACTGAAATTCACCAGCCTCAGTGTCCTGCCAGCTCAGCCAGGCCCACTGGAACATTGGGGTCCATGTGAGCACCAGGGACCACCAGAGAGAGTTTTAGAAGGACAGAAGAACATGAATGCAAAGGGGAGGGAAATAGGTTAATGATTTTGGAGAAATGATTATCATTTGTATGTTTAGTCCAGGACAATCAATGAATATGTATGCAAAATACAGAATATAAACAGAAACTTTCCTGCATTCAGCATGCACAGCTTTGGGGAGGAGCTCTCCCCTGTGCATCTGGCCAAATAAAGAATGCTGCTTCTTAATGCTACATTGGGGTCATGGAGTTTTATTATTTTGCTGAATTTTTGGTAACACTCCCAACCCAAGGAAAGCTCTGTCTGCTGCTGGTCACAAACAGAGAAGGGCTGGTGGGAGATGGGGTGGTTGGGAGGCTGCCTGGGGTACAGTGACCATAAAATAATTGAGTTTTCAATATCCTGTGAAAGAAGGCAGCATCAACAAAACGTCTACCCTGGAATTACAGGAGGGCAGACCTTGGCCTGTTCAGGATGCAGATTTGGAGAGTACTGAATCAGGTACTGATTTTTTAAGGAAACAGCCCTTAAAAACAAAGGTGTCCAGGAAGGATGGACACACTTAAAGAAACTAATTGTATAGGGGAAGGAGCAGCCTGTCCCTCTGTGCCAAAAGATGAGCAGGACAAGGAAAATTACTGTCTGGCTGGGCATGGAGCTTTTTGTGGGAACTGAGGAAAAAAAGAGGGTGCATCACCTTTGGAAAGAAGGTCAGGCAACTCAGGAAGTGTTTTAGAATGTTTTAGGCCATGGGAAAAAAAAGCGGAGATATGAAAGCTCAGTTAGAGGTGTGAAAATCTGGCCACTTTGGTGAAAAAAAAAAAAAATATTTTTATAAATAAATTAATAGCAAAAGGAAGTGTAAGGAGAACCTCTATGCATTGTTGGATGCAGTGGGGAATAGAGTAACTAAAGATGAGGGAAAGGCTGAGACATTTAACCCCTTCTTTGCCTCAATTTTCAACATTAGGACAGGTTGTCCTCAGGACAAGTGTTCTCCTGAGCTGGTGGATGGGCACAGGAGCAGAACAGCCCCCTGTAATCCAGGAGGAAGCAGCTGGGGACCTGCTGAGCCACTCAGATGCTCACAGGTGTCTCTGGGAGCAGATGGGATCCATCCCAGGGGATGAGGGAGCTGTGGATGAGCTCTCCAAGCTGCTCTCCATCATTTACCATCAGTGCTGGCTCAGCAGGGAGGTCCCAGAGGACTGGAGGTGCCAATGTGAGCCCATCCCCAAGAAGGGCTGGAAGGAGGAGCTGGGGAACTCCAGGCCTGTCAGCCTGACCTGGGTGCTGAGGCAAGGTGATGGAACAGATCACCTTGAGTGCCATCACAGGGCACCCACAGGATGGCCGAGGGATCAGAGCCAGCCAGCGTGGATTTCAATATCTGCACTGATGATCTGCATGAGGGGACTGAGTCCAGCATCAGCAAATCTGCAGATGACACCAAGCTGGGTGTGAGTGTGGATGTGCTGGAGGGTAGGAGGGCTCTGCAGAGGGACCTGGACAGGCTGGATCCAGGGCCCAAATCCAACAAGGTGAGGTTGAACAAGACCAATGGTGGCCTGGGTCCTGCACTTTGGCCAGCAACAGAGCCCCTGCAGTGCTACAGGCTGGGGACAGAGTGGCTGGACAGCGGCCAGGCAGAAAGGGACCTGGGGCTTTGATGGACAGC
>JALJVW010000032.1:63421-83144 GCA_024865655.1 Emberiza elegans
ACTTCAGAATATTTAAGAAAGTCTTAAAATAAGTCAACTAATGTGTGTTTCTACCATCACGTGAAAACTACCCAGTGGGAAAAGAAAGTATGATTCTTTCTGCGACCCCTCAGGGCACCCCACAGCAGTACCACTGCCACCATTGCCATCCTCTTTATCAGTTGCCCTCATCTGTATCCAAGTGACCACCCGCTGGATCGTCCCTCAGCCAAAACAAAACATCTGGGTCACTTTGGTGAAGTCATTAAAGCCAGACAATCTTTGCATGGCCATGGGAGAGTGGGCGATCCCCTTAACCTGCCTGGTGGGAGTTCCCCTGTCACCAAATGACTACCTGTATGTGGGTAAGAAACCCAACCCCGTGGACACCTGGGACGAATGGACAAAGATCCTCCCACACCATGTCTCCACAGGACCTGCTTTTCCAGGCCCAGGGTGGTATTATGGGCAGTGGTGTGAGGCACAGGGTGGGTCTCAGCCATCCAGTGGTGGCTTCACCATGGTCAGCACGCAGCGCTTGCCCTGGCGTGTCTGGGGCAGTGTGATGGAGTCAATCTGCCAGGCCTCCCCATACTTGTACTTGGACCACCGCCCACCATACCACAGGGCTTCACTCGCTTGCCCTGCTTGATGGCAGCACACGTCTCACAGTCATGGATAACCTGAGAAATACTGTCCATGGTTAGATCCACCCCTCGGTCTCGTGCCCACTCATGGGTGGCATCCCTGCCCTGATGACCTGAGGCATCATAGAGGCCCATCGAGCTGGGAACAACTGCCCTTTATGTTGCCAATCTAAGTCTATCTTTGACACCTCTATCTTTGCAGCCTGGTCTACCTGCTCATTGTTTTGATGTTCCTCATTAGCTCTGACTCTTGGGGACATGGGCATCCACATGGCGGACCTTCACAGACAGCTTCCCTACCCTGGTAGCAATGTCTTTCCACTCATCAGCAGCCCAAATTGGTTTTCCTCTACGCTGCCAATTAGCCCTTTCCCACCTCCAGCCATCCCACAGGGCATTGGCTACCATCCATGAATCAGTATAAAGGTAGAGCTTTGGCCACTTCTCTCTCTCAGCAATGTCCAGGGCCAGTTGAACAGCTTTGAGTTCTGCAAGTTGACTTGATCCACCTTCTCCTTCAGTGGCCTCTGCAGCCTGTCCTGTGGGGCTCCATGGCTGCTTTCCACTTCCAGTTCATTCCCACAGTGTGACAGGAACCATCAGTGAAAAAGAGTATATCGTGCATCTTCTGCTGGCAGTTGGTTGTATGGTGGAGCTTTTTCAGGCTATGTCAATTGTTCCTGTTCCCTTCATCAGTGAGACTAAAAGTTCTCACCTTCCAGCCAGTTTGTAATTATTTCCAAAATCCCAGGGCGATTCAGTTTTAAAATACGGGGGCGCTGTGTGATAACAGCAATCCATTTGCTCCATGTAGCACTGGTGGCATGGTGGCTAGAGGGAACCTTTGCTTTGAACATCCACCCCAGTACTGGTAGTCGGGGGTGCCAGGAGGAGTTGTGCTTCTGTGCCTATTACCTCTGAGGCAGCCTGGACTCCTTCATAGGCAGCCAAGATTTCTTTCTCTGTTGGAGTATAGTTGGCTTTCAGACCCCCTGTAGCCGACTCCAAAATCCCAGTGGTCGGCCTCAAGTCTCCCCAGGCACCTTCTGCCAAAGGCTCCAGGACAAGCCATGGTTCCCGGCTGCAGAGTAGAGCACGTTCTTCACCTCTGGTCCTGTCCTGACTGGGCCAAGGGCTACTGCATGAGCAATCTCCTGCTTGATCTGGGCAAAGGCTTGTTGCTGCTCAGGGCCCCAGTGGAAATTGTTCTTTTGTGGGTGACCAGGTAGAGAGGGCTCACAATCTGACTGTATTCAGGAATGTGCATCCTCCAAAAACCTATGGCACCTTAGGAAAGCTTGTGTTTCTTTCTTGCTGGATGGTGGAGACATTGCTGTGATCTTGTTGAGGACGTTGTGGGAATCTGACGCCGTCCATCTTGCCACTTCACTCCCAGGAACTGGATCTCTTGAGCAGGTCCCTTGACTTTTGCTCTTCTTGATGGCAAAGCCAGCTTTTAGGAGAATCTGGATGATTTTCTCCCTTTCTCAAACACTTCTGCAGCTGTCTTCCCCACACAATGATGTCATCAATATATTGCAGATGTTCTGGAGCCTCACCCTTTTCTAGTGCAGCCTGGATCAGTCCATGGCAGATGGTGGGGCTGTGCTTCCACCCCTGGGGCAGTCGGTTCCAGGTGTACTGCACACCCCTCCAGGTGAAAACAAACTGAGGCCTGCATTCTGCTGCCAGAGGAATGGAGAAAAATGCATTGGCAATGTCAGTGGTGTCAAAGCACTTTGCTGCCTTGGACTCAAGCTCATACTGGAGTTCCAGCATGTCCGGCACAGCAGCGCTCAGTGGTGGAGTCACTTCATTCAATGCACAGTAGTCCACAGTCAATCTCCATTCTCCTTCAGATTTACGCACAGGCCAAATGGGGCTGTTGAAGGGTGAGTGGGTCTTGCTGACCACCCCTTGGCTCTCCAGCTCTCGGATCATCTTATGGATGGGGATCACAGCATCTCGATTTGTTCGGTACTGTCGGCGGTGCACTGTTGAGGTGGCAATTGGTACTTGTTGCTCTTCCACCTTCAGGAGACCTACTGCAGATGGGTTTTCTGACAGTCCAGGCAAGCTCTTCAACTGCTTGACACCCTCTGTCTCTACAGCAGCTATTCCAAATGCCCATCTGAGTCCCTTTGGGTCTTTGAAATACCCACTTTGAAGGAAGTCTATGCCTAAAATGCATGGGGCCTCTGGGCCAGTTACAATAGGGTGTTTCCTCCACTCATTTCCAGTCAGGCTTACCTCAGCTTCCACCAAAGTAAAATCCTGTGATCCCCCTGTCACACCAGCAATAGAAACAGACTCTGTCCCCACATGTCTCGATGGGATTAATGTACATTGTGCACCAGTGTCAACCAAAGCTTTGTATTCTTGTGGTTCAGATGTGCCAGGCCAACGAATCCACACAGTCCAAAAAACACAGTTTTCCCCAGCCTCTACCTGGCTAGAGGCAGGGCCCCTCTAAGCCTGGTTATCCTTCTTTCCCTGGGCATATGCCTTGGAGGTTCCTTCAAGGGGATCAAAAATATTGTCATTATCATCATATGTGACAGTTCGGTTACTGGCCACTGGAGCTGCTTCCCTTTTGGAACTTCCTCTCTGAGTCTTCAGTTCACGCACCCGTTGTGCCAGAGCAGCAGTAGGTTTTTTATGCCATTTCTCCCCATGTTTTCTCCACAAGCACACAGGTAGAACCACAGCTCAGCTCGTGGGTTGTACCTTCTCTCGCCATCCAGGGGACGTCTGCCTTGGGTACCAGAACCTCTGATCTGTATTGCCGAGATTTGGAGAAGGTCTTCTTTAATCTGCTCTCTGAGCTTCTTATGATTCTCCTCTATCTTGTCCTCTAATGCCTGCAGACGTGTTTCCACCGCTGCAATTCTGGCATGTGTTGGGCCATGCACAGCATCTGAATATGCTCGGAGCTTCTTTGCCATATCAAGCACAGTCTCCTCACCATCATCTCGCTTCATTATTGCTAAAGCAGAAGCATATTCTCGTGGCCCAAGTCATACAAGTTTCCTCCACATCACAGATGTGCATAGTACCAAGTCTGGATTTACAGTGTTTGCATTGTCTGAGAAGGCAATCTCTGCCACTGCCATTTCCCTCAAGCGTTGAATCCCTTGTTCTATGGTTTTCCACTGGGTTTGTTGCATATAGAGATCGTCTGCGCACAGGTATCTTAGTGCTACACTTCTTAGGACCCGTGCCCAGAGGCTGAGAGGGTGAGCCTCCCTCATCATTTCTTGGTCAATGACAGGATCCTGTGACAGGGATCCCAAATGCCTTGCTTCAATGCCATCCAGAATTGTAGCCTCGCCTGCAGCATCCCAGAGACGGACTAACCAGCTAATTATGGATTCATCAGGTCGTCGGGTGTAATCCTTCCTTAGGCCACGAAGGTCCTTCAGGGAATAAGACTCAATATTGGCCCCTGGTGCTGTGTCAGTTGCGTTAACTTTGGCTTTTATATCAGTTGGTGCTGAGGGTCCTTCGCCTGGATCATCATCATCAGTCACTGGCTGATTGGTTTTGCTTGTGTGCTTTTTCCCTGCAGCAACTGCCAGTGGCTTAGGCTCTCTATCTGGTTTAGCTGCTGGCTTTGAGCCTGGGATGACCGTGGTAGCTGCTGCTTTGTCTCCCTGCCCCCCTGCCTCTGTCTGCTGCCCTACAGTATCTAACAGAGTGCGATAAGCACAGGCCAGGGCCCAGCTTATTGAAATTAGCCTTTTCTCCTTAGAATCATCATGGCACTTCTCTTTCAGGTATTTCCCCACCTCAGCTGGGTTCTGAATTTGTTCCCGTGGAAAATCCCAGTCTACAGGATCAGAAAATTCCTTCAGGGTTTGGCCTATATTTTCCCATTCTCCACACCACTCAGGATTTTTCACACCTGCATCTGCTTCTGGGTCAGGGGTCTCACCAACTCCTCTGGATATCTCAGCCCTCATTCTAGAGAAGCTGCGAACCATATAGAGGAAGCTTACCAGATTAAATACCAGAAAGATGGTCTCTTTAACATTCAGGGGAAACTGAACATTCTCAAAAAGTGACATAACAGATCCAAAGGAGAAGAAGGAAAGGAAAGGCTGGAAAGCCTTATTCCCGGCTCCTCCTCTAACAGACTGGGTGTAATTACTAATAAATTCCCAAAACATACTACTGGAATTGAGATGCAGGGTAGGACGAAGAAACCATAAACCATACATACCATAAAGAGATGCCAGCATTTTTGTAAATGCTTTATAAATCATTATCACGAAAACCAGCACAACAGCTATTCCAATCCGTACCCCTCTACCATAGAAATTACATGTTATAGACAATAATCCTAGTGACCAGAAAGGTATTGTAACCTCAAAAATGTCTAGAGCCCAGAGCCACACGAAGGCCTCTACCCCAAGAGACATTATGAATTGAAGCAGCATGGCTACTGACAGCGAACACAACCAACACACAATGAATAAAGCTTTTTTCCACCTTTTCCAGCTGCGTGTTGGGCGCCAATAGATGTATGTGTCCAGGTTTAGGGCAAATTTGGGAGAGAATCCCCCAAAGGAGCTCTAGTAGTACAGCAGATCCAATCAGCCCCTCCCCCCCAACTGGTCCGGGAGAAAATATCTCCTTGGAGAAAGGTGGAAAAAAACTGTTTATTAAACAGTAAAATCTACACAATATCAAACAGTAAGACCCCTTGCCACTCCAAAAGAGATGACAAACTGAGAAAGTCCCTTCCCCGGGGTGCAGCTCGGCTCACTCAGTCTCTGATCAGTCCCTCCGGTGCTGGGAATGTCGCAGGCCAGGCCTGGCCCGGTGGGCCACAGGTGCAGCTGCCGGTGCTCCCCTGGGTGTTCAGTCCAGAGCAGGTTTTTAAGAGGTCCAAAGGAGAAGGGAAAAAAAAAAAACAACCAAAGGTCCAGGGAACTTCTTTGCCCTAGCTAGCTAACTAAAAGCAAAGGAGAGCTCTGTCCCGTTGCCGGTGCAGCCACAGACAACACAGCCTGCAGCAGGAATGTGTAGGAGTGAGTACAGTTCTGGAAAAAAAAAACTGCCTGCTTCTTCTCTCCCCCCTTCACTCTCTGGAACACCCTTAAAGGTGCAAACTTATTATTCAGCATGAACAGAACAAGACGATTGGGGATAAAAGCATCATATAGTCAACCCAGGACACTTAGCAACTCCAATAAGGATCATTCAGGGAGGGAAGAAGCCTCACAAACCAATCAACCTTCGAGACATAGCTAACTGACACAGAACATTCGAGAATACAAGGGGAGTGACCACAGAGACTGACAAGAGTAAGGGGTAGTACAACTGAGAGTGACAAGGGCTTGTAAGGGAGTGAGGGGAGGAGCAGGGAGACTGACACACTGATGGGCAGACAAGTGGCAGGAAAACTTTGTGGTAAACAACTTAGAACTGAACCATTAGGGGAACAAAATGGGGTACATGGGAGAAACCATTATAACTGACTAACATAGGAAAACTAACTTTTATATTAAAACAACTGTAAAACACCAACTACCACAGGCAGGGTCTGAGGGCAGGAGGGAGGGAGCTGTCAACAGGGAGGGAGAAGGCAGGAGCTATGGGAGCTTCCCACAGGCTCAGCTGTGCCAATCATCAGCTGTGCCTGGAGCTCCAGCTGGTCTCCTCTGGTCTCCAGGTGGTCTCACCTTCCAAGGGATGTGGAGTGGTCTCTGAAGCTGGGCTGTGGAACTTGCACTTTATTGCAAAGGGTGTGGGTGCAGGGCCCTGCTGAGAACTGCCAGACACAGCTGGAGCGGGCCTGAGAGAAGTAAAGAGAGTGGTAAAGAGAGAGAAGGCAAGAACGTGGTGAAGAGATGAGAGAGAGAGGGGGATGAAAGGGCGAGGTTCTCGTTACAATACAATAAATCATCTTCTGTGTTGAATATTCTAATTCTCACTAACCAATCTAGTACAAGATATAAATTCTATAGCATTTACATACAGCCTAAAAGAATCATTACGTTACCATACTGTGTTACATTTTAAACCCTAAAAACTCCTTTTTAGGCCCCTTCTGCCAAGCTAGTAGGGTCTGCTCTGACCCTTGGAGCTGTCTGCAAGCAGAGGGAATTGTTTTATCAAAACAAGGGATTACCTTCAGCTGGCCATAGCATTGTTTTCCAGTTGTTCAGTAACTGAGGTATCTCAAAGCTTGCCCTCATTTCAAACTCGCATATAGTTTCTATATTCTCAAAATCTTTTGAAAGGCAATCATATTTGTAAGGATTTCCTGTTTCATCTTCCCCAGCAATCCAGTTTGTTTTATGGCCTAATAATGTTATAAGTAATAAATGATAAAGCAAAGAAATAATCAATAAATAAGTTTTTTTTTATTTCGCAACCAAGATTCAGTCTCCGATAGCCACAGTCAAAGGGACAGCTTTGAGCCTGGGATCGGTGCTGGGTGAACACTGATCTAAACTCTATCACTTTGGATCCCCTCTACTCACGAATGTTGTCTCTTTTGGGTTGGTTTTATACAGATTTTTCTGCCTGGGGCAGAGTTTCTCCTATTCTTCTTGTCACTTCACATATTTATGTAGTTTCTTTTTCTCTGTGCTGGGCTGGAAAAAACTGTTTCTGGGAAGTGATGAATGCTGATCATCGAGTTATGGGAACCTGGCATTGGGATGCACACCCTTGAAGACTCTGACTATCTTGATCATAGATACTTACTGAGTATTCGTCACTTGGGTGTCTCTGGACTGTCCTGGGAAAGGGCCCATCTCTGCACAGAGCCACGTCTTTTTGTTTGCTAATTAGTTTTTTCTCTCCACTGCCGTCTGTGATTTCTCAATTTGTGAAGCAATCTTTTCCCCGGCTGCAGCTTGTGGTTTTAA
This sequence comes from Emberiza elegans, assembly GCA_024865655.1. Classification (NCBI taxonomy): domain Eukaryota; kingdom Metazoa; phylum Chordata; class Aves; order Passeriformes; family Fringillidae; genus Emberiza; species Emberiza elegans. The sequence continues at coordinate 70,929 of JALJVW010000032.1, forward strand.
ATCCTTAAGAATTTTTTGTACAAGCACAACTTATTTCATGTATATTTTACACAGGCATGAATTATTCCATAACATGTATCACAATAAAGTGAGGAATTAATGTATCTTTAACTTCCGCTGGAAGGCAGGCACGTGGATTCAGAGCTATCACACACTGTGTGTTTTTGGGGTTACTTTAATAATGGTACTTACTGTGAGGAAATGGCACTGGGCAACTTTTCTCCCAACCCTTCACCCAGCTCTTGGGGTCTGCCCCATCAGTTCTCAAAGGGTTCAGATCCACTCTAAATACAAATGATATCATGCAGTGGTTGGTGTTGCTGATAGGCCTGTTCTATTTAGCATTCAGAGATAAGGGCAGATTAACCTGGATAACCACGCTGACACCTACCCCAGAGACAAGGGATGCTGCTGCCCCAGAGCCTGACCCTGCCCCACAGCCCACCTCAGAAATGAACCACCCAGACTGGGTGGGGGTTCTGGTGAAGGAGATGGGCCAGATGCTGAAGGAGTACATTTCCCCAGCTGGTGAGAAACCCTCCCCCTGCCTCAAAGAGGGAGAGTCTGATGGTGCTGCAGTGGAACCCACAGATGTTACAACCGTTCAGGTTCTGTGGTATTTTTTGGGAAGGGAGGAAATGATGAAGGGAGGAAATGATGAATCTGCTAAACTCCATGTTCTTAGAATATTATATTATAAATATTATTATATTATTATATTATATTATATTATATTATATTATATTATATTATATTATATTATATTATATATTATATTATATTATATTATATTATATTATATTATATTATATTATATTATATTATATTATATTATATTATATTATATTATATTATATTATATTATATTATATTATATTATATTATATTATATTATATTATATTATATTATACTATACTAAAACTATATAAAGAATAGAGAAAGGATACAGACAGAAGGCTAAGAAAAGACAATAATGAAAACTCATGACTCCTTCCAGAGTCTCAACACCACTGGATGGTGATTGGTTATTAAGTAAAAATAATTCACATGAAACCAATCAAACAACCACCTTTTGGATAAACAATCTCCAAACACATTCCAAGGCAGCAAAACACAGGAGAAGTGAATTAGATTTTATTGGTTTTGGTTTTCTCTGACATACTTGCAAGAAGAAAAAATCCCGGGAAAGGTATTTTTATGACAGTCATAAGTGTCATAAGGTTCCAGATTAACATAACAGCAGTCATAGCAAGCAGCAGTCCACCCTGTAGAAACAAGGACATCTAAGATGAAATCAGAGCAGCCAGATAAGGATAAGAATGGAGGGCCCTCACAACCCACAGGGGAGCCAATGGTTGAGTTCATCACTGAGTCCCTGATGTACAAAAGTCTCTGTAATCTGCACAAAGACATTGTATGACAGGGACGTGAGGCTTATACAACCTGGTTACTCTGGGTCTGGGACCTTATGGGTACAGGCATGCAACTGGATGGTGGTGAGGCAAGGAATTTGGGACCCTTGACCCAGGACTCAGGTGTGAATCAGATTTTTGTAAGGGAGTCAGGGTCCCTTTTCCTCTGGGAGCGGCTTCTAATGAGTGTCAGAGAGAGGTTTGTCCACAGGGAGAGAATGCAGGAGCACCACCATAGAATGTGCTGGAAGACCCTTGAGGAAGGGATCCAAGAGCTGAGAGAAGTGGCAGTGTTGGAGGTACTCTTTGGGAGGGATGGACAGCATGATAATGACCCCAACAGGGTCAGGTGCACAGGGCAAATGCTGTGGAGTCTGGCAAATCTGGGGCCATCCCAATACACCACCTTCATTGCAATGATTAATGCTGATACCAACCGAGAGACAGTGGGTTCTGTCACCAACAAGCTTAGAAATTGTGAGAGTGTGATCAATGGCCCAATGCAGGCTCATGTCTCTGCTGTGATCAAGGACATGATAAAGAGGAAATGAGGGAGATGAAGGAGGAAGTGAGGAAGATTGTAGGAGCAATGGGGGGTAGGACGGTTGGGACGGGTGGAGATGAGAGGTCTCAACAGCCAGGGCTTGGAACTTGGGGTTCACCCACAAAGGGCCTGGGTGTAGGGGCCCTGACTGGAGCTGTGCCACAGCTCGGAGCAGGGGAGAGAAGTAAAGAGAGGGGAAAGAGAGAGAAGGCAACTTGTGGTAAAGAGGATGAGAGAGAGAGAGAGGATGAGACAGTGAAGTTCTCATTACAATACAATAAATCATCTTCTGTGCTGGATATTCTAATTGTCACTAACCAATCTAGTACAAGATACAAATCCTATAGCATTTACATACAGCCTAAAAGAATCATTACATTACTACACTGTGTTACATTTTAAACCCTAAAAACTCCTTTTAGGCCCCTTCTGCCAAGCTAGTAGGGTCTGCCTGACCCTTGGAGCTGTCTGCAAGCAGAGGGAATTGTTTGATCAAAAAGGGATTACCTTCAGTCCAGCCACACCATTGTTTTCCAGTTGTTCAGTAACTGAGGTATCTCAAAGCTTGCTTTCATTTCAATCTCACTTATAGTTTCCATATTCTCAAAAAAAGGCAATCATATTTATATGGCTTTCTTGTTTCATCTTCCCAGCAGAAGATCAATGCAGCCTTTGGAGTCACAGGCCCCAAAGTCAGAGCCAACACTCCCCAGCTAAAGAGAGAGGGTACACCCCACAGGCTGACCTGTGGCTCTTTCTGTGTGACCATGGGGAAGACATGGGAAGGTGGGATGGGAAACCCACTTCTGTCCTGTCAGAGTGGGTGCATCAACTCAAGGAGGGAAACCAAAGAGTTCCACCAAAAAGAAAGTAGCCTCAGCCTCCCATGACTGAGCTTTAGGTGTGATCTGTCAGATTTTGTTTGAAGGAACCTCTACCATGTATGCCCAGGAAAGAAATAATAACCAGGGTTAGAGGGGCCCTGTCTCCAGCCAGGGAGAGGCACAGGAAAACTGGATGTTCTGGATGGTGTGGATCCGATGGCCTGGCACATCAGAGCCACTGAAATATGACGCCTTAGTTGATACTGGTGTGCAGTGTACCCTGATACCATCGGGACATGTGGGGGCAGAACCTGTTTCCATTGCTGGGGTGATGGGGGGATCACAGCAATTGACCCTGTTGGGAGCCCAGGTGAGCCTGACTGGGAAGGAGTGGCAGAAACATCCTATGGTGACTGGCCCAGAGGCCCCCTGGATTCTGGGCATTGACTTCCTCTGGAACACCTTTACAAAGACCCAAAGGGACTCAGGTGGGCTTTTGGCATAGCTGCTGTTGAGGCAGAGAACATTAGGCAGTTGAACACTCTGCCTGGACTATCAGAAAACCATCTGCAGTAGGACTCCTGAGGGTGGAAGAGCAATGATTGCCAATTGCCACCTCGACAGTGCACCACCAGCAGTGTTGAACGAATTGAGATGCCGTGATCACCATCCACAAAATGATCCATGAGCTGGAGAGCCAAGGGGTGTGGTCAGCAAGACCCACTCACCCTTCAACAGTCCCATCTGGCCTGTGCACAAGTCTGACAGAGAATGGAGATTGACTGTGGACTATTGTGCCTTGAATGAAGTGACTCCACTGCTGAGTGCTGCTGTTCCGGACATGCTGGAACTCCAGTACGAGATGGAGTCCAAGGCAGCAAAGTGCTTTGCCACCATTGACATTGCCAACGTGTTTTTCTCCATTCCTCTGGCAGCAGAATGCAGGCCTCAGTTTGTTTTCACCTGGAGGGGTGTGCAGTACACCTGGAACCAACTGCCCCAGGGGTGGAAGCACAGCCCCACCATCTGCCATGGACTGATCCAGGGTGCACTGGAAAAGGGTGAGGCTCCAGAACATCTGCAGTACATCGAGGAAATCATTGTGTGGGGGAACATGGCAATGGAAGTGTTTGAGAAAGGAGAGAGGATCATCCAGATTCTGCTGGAAGCTGGTTTTGCCATCCAGAAGAGCAAAGTCAAGGACCTGCCTGAGAGATCCAGTTCCTGGGTTTAAAGTGGCAAGATGGACGGTGTCAGATTCCCACTGAGGTCATCAGTAAGATCACAGCAATGTCTCTACCGACCAGCAAGAAGGAAACACAAGTTTTCCTAGGCGTCATAGGCTTTTGGAGAATGCACATTCCTGAGCACAGTCAGATTGTGAGCCCTCTCTACCTGGTCACCCACAAAAAGAACAATTTCCACTGGGGCCCTGAACAGCAACAAGCCTTTGCCCAGATCAAGCAGGATATTGCTCATGCAGTTGCCCTTGGCCCAGTCAGGACAAGACCAGAGGTGAAGAATATGCTCTACTCTGCAGCTGGGAACAATGGCTTGTCCTGGAGCCTTTGGCAGAAGGTGCCTGGGGAGAGTCGAGGCCAACCACTGGGATTCTGGAGCCAAAGATACAGAGGGTCCAAAGCCAACTACACTCCCACAGAGAAGGAAATCTTGGCTGCCTATGAAGGAGTTCAAAGGGCCTCAGAGGTGATTGGCACAGAAGTACAACTCCTCCGTGCACCCCAACTACCGGTGCTGGGGTGGATGTTTAAAGGAAAGGTTCCCTCTACCCACCACGCCACCAACGCCACATGGAGCAAATGGATTGCCCTCATCACACAGCGTGCCCGTATTGGAAATGTGAATCGCCCTGGGATTTTGGAGATAATTACAAACTGGCTAGAAGGTGAGAACTTTGGTCTCACTGATGAAGACGAACAGGAGCAAGTGACACAGGCTGAAAAAACTCCACCATACAACCAACTAGCAAAAAATGAAACACGCCATACTCTTTTCACTGATGATTCCTGTCGCATAATAGGGATGAACTGGACGTGGAAAGCAGCAGTATGGAGCCCCACATGACAGGCTGCACAAGCTACCAAAGGAGAAAGTGGATCAAGTCAACTGGCAGAACTCAAAGCAGTTCAGCTGGCCCTGGACTTTGCTGAAAGAGAGATGTGGCCCAAGCTCTACCTTTATACTGATTCATGGATGGTGGCCAATGCTCTGTGGGGCTGCCTGGAAAGGTGGGTGTCGTGGGTTGACAGCCTTTATCCCAATATCGTGTGTTGTGTCTGGCAGCTGTTGCTTCCTCCCGGCCGTTTTTCTGGGGAGGAGGGGTGTGACTGGGGCACCTTGGCTTTTGGCTTTTGCTGCTTGGCTTGGCTTGGCTTGCTGCTGCTTGCTTGCTTGCTCGCTCCTGCCTCAGCTCTTAGCTGATAGCTGCTTTTTGCTGCTGCTTTTTTTCTGCTTTCTGTGCTGTTTGGTTTTTTTCCCTTTTCTTTCGTTCCCTTTCTTACCCCCCCTAGAAGATACTGGACCGGCTCCGACCTGACCTGGGACGTCCAGGACCCCGGAGTCTGCGAGAAGCTCAGCGCCCTCCACAGCACTGCCTGGTTTTCTTTTCTTTTCTTGTGTTGGGGAGTGTTCTTTGTCATTTGTCAATAAATAGGTTTTGTTTTCCACTGTGCTCCTCCGAGGAATTCCTTCCCGAACCCGGTATTGGGGAGGGGTGGTTGAGGTTTGTTTTTAGGGACTCCTTTGAGATTTCCCTAATTTGTCCTAAACCAGGACATTCTTTTGGTGCATTGGCCGGGAAATAGGAGGCCAAAGACAGTGGAAAAAACCTATAACAATAATATTTTGGTTTTGGTTGTTTTGTGAGCATATTGGTAATTCATAATGTCATTTGGGGTGGAAGCCTGCCGGTATTTCTGGTCCCTCGGGGGTTTTGAAGTTTTAATACCTTTGTGGTCCCTAGGGTTATTTCCTTACCCAGAAATAGCTCTGGTGTTGTCCCTAATAAGTAGCTCTTGTGGGCGGAGGGCACTAACCAGAATAGTCATTGGGCTGGTCTTATGTGTGATGATTTGTCGGAGGTTTATAAAAATGCTGGACTTTGTTTCAGGAATGTATGGATTGTTGTCATGGCTGTGTACTCGGTTTGTTTGGAGAGAAGAAGGGAAGGGGCTTTTCAGCTTTCATTTTCCTTCTTCTCCTCCGAATTGTTGACATCTCTATTAGGAAATATTGAATTTCCCTGAGTTTAAAAGAAACCATCTTTCTGGCATTTAATTTATTAAGCCTTTTCTATACTGTCTGGAGTGTATATAAAATGAAAGCTGAGATTTCTAGAGTGGTTAGAGAGACTCCTGATTCAGGAGTAAAACAAAACAGGAAAAATCTTGACTGGAGTGGGAAATGGCAGGATATGGGCCAGACTTTAAAGGAATTTTCTGATCCTATAGACTGGGACTTCCCATCTGATCAAATCCAGAACCCAGTCGAAGTGGCAAAGTATTTGAGGGAGAAATGCCATGGTGATACTAAGGAGGAAAGGATTACTGCAGTGAGCTGGGCCTTGGCATTTGTTTACCGTACTCTGCTAGATACTGTGGAGCAGCAGATAGCAGAAAGGGAACAGGGAGATAAGTTAGTTACTATCCCAGTGACCCAGGCTGCAGCTAACATCCCAGGCTCCAGGCTAGCAGCTGAATCAGACAATAGGCCTCAACCCATGGCTGTTGCAGCTAATACAAGAGGTGGAAAGTGTAAAGACAAGACCGATCGAAAGGTGGAGGATGATGATGATGATGCAGGAGAAGGACCCTCACCAAAATCAGAGGCCACATCAAGGGGCACAGATTCTGGAGCCAATATTGACTCCTTTTCTCTGAAGGACCTCAGAGGCCTAAGAAAGGATTACAGACGACAACCTGATGAATCTATAATTAGTTGGTTAGTCCGCCTTTGGGATGCTGCAGGGGAGGTTACGATTTTGGATGGTACTGAAGCGAGGCATTTGGGATCCCTGTCACATGATCCTGTCATCGATCAAGGTATGATGAGCAGGGCTAGACCTCACAGTCTCTGGGAACGGGTCCTGGATGGTGTAGCACAAAGATACTTATGTGCAGATGATCTCTATATACAGCAGACACGGTGGAAGACCATAGAACAGGGGATCCAACGTCTGAGAGAGATGGCGGTGGCAGAGCTCATTTCTCAGATGATATAACAACTAGGAATCCGGACCTGGTACCATGCACACCTGTAATGTGGAGGAAGCTTGTGCGACTTTGGGCCACCTGAATACGCCTTCCCTAGCAATAATGAAGCCGGGATGATCCATATGAGACTGTGCTCGATATGGCGAAGAAGCTTCGAGCGTATGCAGATGCTGTGCATGGTCCAACTCATGCCAGAATTGCAGCAGTGGAAACCCGACTGCAGAAACTAGAGGACAAAATAGAGGAGAATCATAAGAAACTGCGGGAAGAGATTAAGGAGGACCTTATTCAAATCTCAGCTGTACAAATTAGAGGCCCTGGTATCCAACGCTGGCGCTCCTTTGATGGGGAGAGAAGGTACATCCCACGGGCTGAGTTATGGGACTTTCTGCGTGAGTCTGGAGAAGACATGAGGAGATGGGATAGAAAACCCACTGCTGCTTTGGCACAACGGGTGCGTGTTTTGAAGGAAAGAGGAAGTATCACCAAAAGAGAGCAGCTCCGGTTGCTCGTAAGCCGAGATGTTAAGTATGATGATGATGATGACATGTCTGATCCCTTGAAGGAACTTCTAAGGCATACGCCCAAGGAAAGAAGGACAATCTGGCTTAGAGGGCCCTGCCTCTAGCCAGGAGAGGCACGGGAAAAACCGGGTCTTTTTGAAGGTGTGGATCAGATGGCCTGGCACATCAGAGCCACAAAACTATGAAGCATTGGTTGACACTGGATCACAGTGTACCTTAATGCCATCGGAACACGTGGGGACAGAACCTGTTTCCATTGCTGGAGTGACGGGGGATCACAACAGTTGACTTTGGTGGAAGCTGAGGTGAGCTTGACTGGGAAGGAGTGGCAGGAACATCCGATTGTGACTGGTCCAGAGGCTCCGTGTATTTTGGGCATAGACTTCCTCCAAAATGGCTATTACAAAAGATCCTAAAGGACTCAGGTGGGCTTTTGGAATAGCTGCAGTGGAGATAGAGGGTATTAAACAATTGAATACCTTGTCTGGACTATCAGAGAATCCATCTGCAGTAGGGACTCTTGAAGGTAGAGGAGCAACGAAAGTGCCAATTGCCACCTCAACAGTGCACCGCAGGCAGTACCGGACGAATCGAGATGCCGTGATCCCCATCCACAAGATGATCCGAGAGCTGGAGAGCAAGGGGTGGTCAGTAAAACCCACTCACCCTTTAACAGCCCTATCTGGCCTGTGCAAAAATCTGACGGTGAATGGAGATTGACTGTGGATTATCGTGCCTTGAATGAAGTGACTCCACCACTGAGTGCGGCTGTACCGGACATACTGGAACTGCAGTACGAGCTGGAGTCCAAGGCAGCAAAGTGGTACGACCATCGATATTGCTAACGCATTTTTTCTCCATTCCTCTGGCAGTAGAATGCAGGCCTCAGTTTGCTTTCACATGGAGGGGAGTGCAGTATACCTGGAACCGATTGCCCCAGGGGTGGAAACACAGTCCTACCATCTGTCATGGACTGATCCAGGCTGCACTAGAAGAGGGTGAGGCTCCAGAACATCTACAATATATTGATGATATCATTGTTTGGGGAACACGGCAATAGAAGTGTTCAAGAAAGGAGAGAGGATCATTCATATTCTCCTGAAAGCTGGATTTGCCATTAAGAAGAGCAAAGTCAAGGGACCTGCCTGAGAAATCCAGTTCTTGGGGTGAAGTGGCAAGACGGACGGCGTCAGATTCCTGCGGATGTTATTAACAAAATCACTGCTATGTCCCCACCAACTGATAAGAAGGAAACCCAAGCTTTCTTAGGTGCTATAGGTTTCTGGAGGATGCACATCCCTGAGTATAGTCAGATTGTGAGACCCCTTTTATCTGGTTACCCGCAAGAAGAACGACTTCCATTGGGGCCCTGAGCAGCAGCAAGTCAGATTTTTTTGTCCAGATCAAGCAGGAGATCGCTCATGCTGTAGCCCTTGGTCCGGTCAGGACGGGACCAGATGTGAAGAACGTGCTCTACTCTGCAGCCGGGAGCCATGGTCTGTCCTGGAGCCTTTGGCAAAAGCTGCCTGGTGAGACCCGAGGCCGACCATTGGGATTTTGGAGTCGGAGCTACAGGGGTCTGAAGATAACTATACTCCGACAGAAAAGGAAATCTTGGCCGCCTATGAAGGAGTCCAAGCCGCTTCAGAGGTGATTGGTACAGAGGCTCAACTCCTTCTGGCACCCCGACTACCGGTGCTGGGATGGATGTTCAGAGGAAAGGTTCCCTCTACCCACCATGCCACCAGTGCTACTTGGAGTAAGTGGATTGCCCTCATTACACAGCGCGCTCGAATTGGGAAGTTAAATCGCCCTGGGATTTTGGAAATAATTACAAATTGGCCCGAGGGTGAGAGCTTTAGTGTCGCGGATGAGGAACAAGAGCCAGTGACCCGGGTTGAGGAAGCTCCGCCATACAATCAGTTGCCAGCAGAAGAAACACGTTATGCTCTATTCACCGATGGTTCTTGTCGCGTCATAGGGATGAAACGGAGGTGGAAGGCAGCTGTATGGAGTCCCACTCGACGGGTTGCAGAGGCTACTGAAGGAGAGGGTGAATCCAGTCAATTTGCTGAAATCAAAGCTATTCAACTGGCCCTAGGTATTGCAGAGAGAGAGAAGTGGCCAAGGCTCTATTTGTATACCGATTCTTGGATGGTAGCCAACGCCTATGGGGATGGCTGAAGAGATGGAAAGAGGCGAACTGGCAGCGCAGAGGAAAACCAATTTGGGCTGCGGAAGAGTGGAAAGATATCGCCACTCGGTTAGAGAAGTTACCTGTGAAGGTTCGCCATGTAGATGCCCATGTCCCCAGAAGCAGAGCTAATGAAGAGCAGCAAAACAACCAACAAGTACATCAGGCTGCACAGATAGGGGAGTTGAAGATAGATCTTGACTGGGAGCATAAGGGAGAGTTATTCTTAGCACGATGGGCCCATGATGCCTCAGGCCACCAGGGTAGAGACGCCACCTATAAGTGGGCACGAGACCGAGGGGTGGATCTGACCATGGACAGTATCTCTCAGGTTATTCGTGACTGTGAGACGTGCGCTGCCATTAAGCAGGCCAAGCGGGTGAAGCCCCTCTGGTATGGGGGGGTGGTCTAAGTACAAGTATGGGAGGCCTGGCAGATTGATTACATCACACTGCCTCAAACCCGCCAAGGCAAGCGCTATGTACTAACCATGGTAGAAGCCACCACGGGATGGTTGGAAACCTATCCTGTATCTCATGCTACAGCCTGTAACACTATCTTGGGCCTGAAAAGCAGGTCCTTTGGCGGCACGGTACTCCCGAGAGAATTGAGTCTGATAATGGAACTCATTTTTAAAACAATCTTATTAATACTTGGGCTGGGAACATGGCATCGAGTGGGTGTACCATATCCCTATCATGCACCAGCTGCAGGGAAGGTGGAAAGGTATAATGGATTGTTAAAAACCACCTTGAAAGCATTGGGTGGGGGGTCTTTAAGAAACTGGGAGCAGCATTTGGCAAAGGCTACCTGGTTAGTTAACACTCGAGGTTCCACCAACCGAGCGGGTCCTGCTCAGTCGGAGCTCCTTAATATAGTAGATGGGGATAAAGCCCCAGTGGCCCATGTCAGAGGTTTGTTGGGAAAGACAGTATGGATCAACCCTGCCTCGAGTACAGACAAACCCATCCGTGGGATTGTCTTTGCTCAAGGACCAGGTTATACATGGTGGATAATGCAGAAAGATGGAACAACACGGTGTGTACCTCAGGGAGACCTAATTGTAGGATGAGAGTCATATATGAATGTCATTGTTTGTTGAATGTAAGACAGAAGGAAACTGTAAGTGTCAAAGGTCTGAGCAAGTAAGATGAGAGGAATGCGTAAGTGTAAAAGGTGTGAGTAAGTGAAATGAAAGTTTTTTTATTGTATGTTCGATATGGGATAAGGGGTGGAGGTCGTGGGTTGACAGCCTTTATCCCAATATCGTGTGTTGTGTCTGGCAGTTGCATTTTTCTCCCCGGCCGTTTTGCTGCGGCGGGACGGGAGGGAGGGGTGAGTGTGACTGGGGCACCTTGGCTTTTGGCTTTTTGCTGCTTGGCTTGGCTTGCTGCTGCTTGCTTGCTTGCTCGCTCCTGCCTCAGCTCTTAGCCGATAGCTTTTTTTTTTTGCTGCTTTTTTCTGCTTTCTGTGCTGTTTGGTTTTTCCTTTCCTTTTCTTTCGTTCCCTCTTTCTTACCCCCCCCCCAGAAGATACTGGACCGGCTCCGACCTGACCTGGGACGCCCAGGACCCCGGAGTCTGGGCGGTAGAGAAGCTCAGCGCCCTCCACAGCACTGCCTGGTTTTCTTTCTTTTCTTGTGTTGGGGAGTGTTCTTTGTCATTTGTCAATAAATAGGCTTTGTTTTCCACTGTGCTCCTCCGAGAATTCCTTCCCGAACCCGGTATTGGGGAGGGGTGGTTGGAGGTTTGTTTTAGGGGACTCCCTTTTGGAGATTTCCCTAATTTGTCCTAAACCAGGACAGTGGGAAAAGGCCAACTGGCAACATAGAGGAAAATCAATCTGGGCTGCTGATGAGTGGAAAGACATTGACACTAGGGTAGAAAATCTGTCTGTGAATGTCCACCATGTAGATGCCCATGTCCTCTAGAGTCAGACTAGTGAGGAACACCAAAACAACGAGCAGGTAGATCAGGCTGCAAAGATAGAGGTGTCAAAGATAGACTTAGATTGGCAACATAAGGGGCAGTTGTTCTCAGCTCGATGGGCCCATGATGCCTCAGGCCATCAGGGCAGAGATGCCACCTATGAGTGGGCACAAGACCAAGGGGTGAATCTCGCCATGGACAGTATTTCTCAGGTTATCCATGACTGTGAGACATGTGCTGCCATCAAGCAGGCCAAGCGAGTGAAGCCCCTGTGGTATGGTGGGTGGTGGTCCAAGTACAAGCATGGGAAGGCCTGGCAGATTGACTCCATCACACTGCCCCAGACACGCCACGGCAAGCGCTACGTGCTGATAATGGTGGAAGCCACTACTGGATGGCTGGAGACCCACCCTGTGCCTCACACCACTGCCCAGAACACCACCTGGGCCTGGAAAAGCAGGTCCTGTGGAGACATATGGTGTGGGAGGATCTTCGTCCATTCCGTCCCAGGTGTCCACAGGGTTGGGGTTTCTTACCCACATACAGGCAGTCATTTG
>JALJVW010000033.1:0-70000 GCA_024865655.1 Emberiza elegans
CCCTCGGCAGGCGGACTCCGAGCCGCAGCTGCCCGGGCCAGCAGCAACCGGCAGCTCGCAGGCGCTGTCAGCGCCCGGCCCGGCCCGGCTGGGCTGCGGCTGCAGAGCCCCAGGGGCCAGGGCTGCGGCCAGCGGAGAGCTCCCGGAGGCTGCGCTTTGTCTCCGCAGCTGCTGCCGCCCCCTCTGGGCAGCGGGGACAGCGCAGCCAGAGCTGCCACCGCCCTCCTGAGCCCCCGCTGGGCCGGCACCAGCAGTGACCTCTCACCGTGTCCCTTTCAGGGTGCCATCAGCGCCGCTGTGAAGCTGTTCCCGAGGCTGAGCTCCCAAAGCATCTGCCAGCAGCACTCCTCATGACTCCAAAGCAAGGTGCTGTTTGTTCCAGGCAGAGAGATGCCGGCTGTGACCTGGAGGAGAGTGAATCCTGCTCCATTCCTGAAGATGCGAATGAGCCCCAGCATCTCCAGGAGGGACCAGCAGCTGCGCTTCCACACTTGCCTGGGGCCCAAGAATCCTCTTGGCATAAGCAGGGGGATACCCCTTGTGAGCGTGCAGTGAGTGCAGATGTGGAGAATGGATTCTGCCCCAGTGATGGGAGTGTGAGGGAGCCCCTGGCTCCCAGGGCACAGCAGCAACCAACAATGAACACAAAAGGAACCTCAGAAGATTCCTGGGTGAGTGCAGGGCCCACCCCTTTGGCCTCTAGGTGGGGCCAGTGTCCCCTCCCAAGGCCAGGGCTGGCAGGTGTGTGGCTGTTTCCCCATGTCTGCAAGAGGCCTCGTGCTCTGCTGGGCCCCATCAGTGGCTGGAAGCAAGAGCCCCAGCTGCCCCCAAGGCTGTGCAGTTCTCCTGCTGCAGCCTGTGCCCACAGCTGTGTCCCTGCCTGTGCCCACAGCTGTGTCCCTGCCTGTGGCCAGGCTCTTGGCTCTCTGGCTGCCAGCTGAGTGAGGGCCACACTGGCTCAGGGCTCCTGCTCTGCTCCCCGGGCCATGGGCTGAGCAGATTGCAGGGCCGCCTCTGCTTCTGGCAGCCAGCAGCTCTTTCCTGCTCCAGGTGAACGGTTCCGGCGCCATCCCGTGGGCACGGCGGTGCTGATTCTGCTGCTCCTGGTGCTGGCGCTGGCTTTGGGGGTGGCCTTGGCTGTGCTGGCAGGTAAGGGAGGGGCAGCAGCCTGGGCCCAGCCCCTCGGGCCAGAGCGGGCTCCCTGCTCCCTGCACAGGGGAATCCTCAGACCTTCTCCTCTTCCCGCTGCAGCAGCACCACAGGTTCCAGTCACACCTGTGCCTCCGCTGTTGGTTCTGGGCTGTCCCCCAGGCTGAGTGGGCTACAATGGGGTCTGCTACTACTTCTCACGGGATTCCAGCACCTGGGAGCAGGGTCAGGAACGGTGCTCCGAGCTCAATGCCTCCCTGGCCATTGCCAAGGATGAGGAGGCCATGGTGAGTGAGGGGCTGCGGGCACTGTGGGGCGGCCGAGGGCAGCCTGGGGGTGCTCCTGGGCCGGGCTCAGTGCTCGTAGGGCCGGGGCTGCAGCCCTGGGCCGGGGCCTTGCAGGGAAGGAGCCCCGGCGGGCGGGGGCAGCCCCGGCACGTGTCCCCCCTGAGGGGGCCGGGGCAGCCCACCTCTCTCCTGGGCAGGATTTGCTCTTCCGCCTCCAGGGAACGGCGATTTCTGGCTCGGGCTGCGCAGGCGGGGCCAGCGCCTGCTCTGGGGCGACGGCAGCAGCTACAGCTCCCGGTGAGTGCCGGGGGCCGGGCAGGGCCTGGGGGCACAGGGCCACAAGGGCTTCCCCTGGCAGCCAGCGCTGCCTCTGCTCCTCCCTGCAGGGGTTCCTGTTTTGGCAATTCCCAGTGTGTGTACCTGGCTGAAGAGACTCAGATGGAGGGGGAAATCCTGCTCAATGGGCGGACTAAAAATAAAAATGCAGCAAGGCCCAAAAACCCTGTAACAGGGGCTGCACAAAGCACCTTCTCCACACTGGGCAGTGCCAGCTTCACCTCTGAGCCCAGCCCAGCTGTCCTGGATCAGCTGCACCCCTGTGCCTTGCACTTCCTCCTCAGAAGGTCACCTCAGGGGCCTCTTCAGCCCCAGTGCCAGCGCTGGCCTGGGGCTGCAAAGGAAAAATCTCTGCAATCCATCCTGCCACCGATGCTGCCTGCAGTGAGTGCATTGCCCTCATGGCACAACAAGCTCCACTGGGAAATCCACATCGCCCTAGGCTGTTGGAAATCATCACCAACTGGCCTGAACATGACACTTTTGGACTGTCTTTGGAAGAGGAAGAACCGCTGACACGTGCTGAGGAGGAATCCCACTTTTGGCATCAGGCACCTGACTGTGGAGAATAGTGTGCTGTCTGTCTGTCTGTGAAGGACCTGACTGTCCTCCTGTGGGAGGAATCCCAGGCTGGAGGAGGACAAGGATTTTTCTCCCTGAGGGAGAAGCTGTGACATGACGTGACTGTAACCCCCATCCCTCTGTGCCACTGTGTGGGGAGGAGGGAGGAAACTGGGGACAAAATGAAGCCCAGGAAGGAGAGAATAGTGTGGGGAAGTTGCATTTTTTTTTTTTGGCAACATTTTCCCTCCTCTGATTTTTTTTTATATAATAAATAAATTAAAATTAATTTCCCTAGGCCTGTTCTGCCCCTGATGTGTGAGAGATCTCTGGCTGCCTTTACTGAGAGCCCCGAGCCTTTCCTGCTGTGTTCTGCTGCCTGCCCAGGGGCAGGAGCAGAGGCTCAGAGCGCTTTTGCTGGCCCCGGGCACCTGGCCTGGCCCAGCCCAGCCCAAGGATCCCTGCCAGCATTCCCTGCACCATTACCCAGCCCCGGCTCCGCGGGCAGGTGGCTCCAGGAGCTCAGAGTGGGCAAAATGGGAGCGAGGGAGAGGAGGCAGCTGGTGCCAGGGGGTGAAATGGCTTTGCTGGAGCTGGCAGGGAGAGGAGGAGGGACAAAGTGGTGCCAAGTAAAGAGGGGGACAAGGCAGAGGGAAAGGCAGTGGGGATGGCCATGGGGCAGGCGGGCATTTTTGCTTTCCAGCTCTGTGGGAGGAAAGGAAAATTCTAATGTCAAATCCATGCAGGAAAAGAGGGGAAAATAGCAGGTGATGGAAAAGCACTGACAATTGGGATTCATTTGATCTGCCTGAACTGCAAAGCCGACAGACCCCAATAGCAGCATTCCAGCGCTGTGATGTGCCTTGCCCTGCCCTGCCCTGGCTGCAGCCGCCTGTTGGGACGGGCCCTGGTCTCTAAAGGAGCTGCACCCGGATGGTGAGGCTTTGCTGCAATCAGATTGAGAGAAAAAATAGAATCCAAAGTCCCCAACTTCCAGAATAGGCTTTTAAAATAGCTGATAAAAGATTGTCAGGCAGTGGTGCTTCTGCCTGTTCAACTGGTTTAGGGCAATTTTAAAAGGAATAAAATTCAAAGAATGGTATAAAATATTCTTCAAAATACTGCCCAAAATGGTTTAAAATAAAAATCCTTGGGTCTGGACAAAATGGGGTCAAAACTGGGACTGTGAGTCAGGCAGGACCAGGGGCTAAAAAATGCCCTCAATCTCCAAGTGAGTGCTCTTGTGGCAGGAGGCTGCAAAAAGAGCCAAGGGGAAATGAAAGGAACAGGAGGAATGACAGGAATTATCACCAGGTCCCTTAAGGTTTGGTGTCAAAGCTGCTACAGAATTTCAGTCTCACTTGAGGCCCTTTCCTCCTGTACAGCACCTTGCCTGCTGGAACCAGATGGGCTCCATCTCTCAAAGTTAAGGGCAGAAGGTTTTAGCTCATGAAACAGGCAGGTTTAAACATTGAGAGGGCTTTAAATTAGGGTTTGAAGGGGGAAGGGGATGCAAAATGCCCATGTCTGGAAGCAGGCCCAAGGGGTGGTAAGCCTGAGACAGGAGGAAATCCTGCAGCCCAGGTGAGGTGCATGGATACCAGGGCATGTATAAGGCAACAAACAAGAAGAGCTGGAGGCCATGGTCCAACAGCAGAGCTGTTAAAAACTGCCATCACAGAACAAGGTGGGATGACTCACAGGGCTGGGGTGCTGCACTGGATGGCTATTAAAACTTCAGGAGAGACAGGAAAGGGAGAAGAGGTGGGGGGTGGCCCTTTATCCCAGGGAGGCTTTTGATGCCATGGGTATCTGAAAAATATGAGGATGAAAACTGAAGGGGTAAGAATTAAGGGAAGGCCAACAAGGCTGACATCCTACTGGGAGCCTGCTATCATCCACCCAATTGCAAGAAGAGGTGGAGAACTCATCCTGTAAGCAGCCAGAGAATGTTTCAGGATCATCAGCCTTGTTCTCAAGGCAACTTCAACCCCACAGATATCGGCTGGGAACTTAATACTGCTGAAAAAAGGCAGTCTGGGAAAGTTTTAGAGTGTGTGGAGAACAACAAATGTCACAGCTGGTGGGTGAGGCCACCAAGAGAAGGACTTTGTTAGATCTGTTGCTTTCAGACAGATGGGCACATAAATATATGTGTTGGTTGGAGGCCACCTGGAGCACAGTGATCTTGATTACAGAATTCTGGATATTCGGTGAAATCAGGAGAAACAACAACAAGACTTTTACACTGGACTTCCTGAGGGCAGACTTTGGCCCATTGAGGAGATTTATTCAAAAAAACTTGGGAAGCAGCCCTTTAAAAACTAAAAGGAGTTCAGGAAGGGTAAATGCTTCAAAGCAGAGATCCTGAGGGCACAGGAACAGACCTGTCCCTGTGTGCCCAAAGAGGAGTCAGACCATCAAACATTCAGCCTGGGTGGGCAATGAGGTTTTGAAGGAACTTAGGAATAAAAGGAGGATGTGTCAGCTTTGGAAGGAGAGTCAGGTTTCTCAGGAAGTATTTATCTGGCTGCTAGGGTAATGGTAGGGAAAATTAGGGAGGCCAAAGCTCATGCAATTGAAATTTTGCACCTTTAGTAAAGGATAATAAAAAACATTTTTACAAATATATTAATGGTAAAAGGAAGGGTAAAACCAAACTTTGTTCTTTATTAGATGCAGGAGGGAACTCAGTAACTGCAGATGAGGAGAAGGCAGAGGTGCTCAACGCCTTTTTGCCTCAGCCTTGAGTGGGAAACACAGCTTGTCCTCAAAACAAGTGTCCTCCTGGGCTGGGTGGGTGGTGTCAGGGAGCAGAATGGGGCCCCTGTTATCCAGGAGGAGGCAGGCAGAGAACTGCTGAGCTGCTTGGATGTTCATAAATCTTCTGGGCCAAAGGGGATCCAAAAAGCCCAGGGGATGAGGGAGCTGGCAGATGAGCTTGGGAAGCTGCTCTCCATCATTTACCAACAGCCCTGGCTCACTGGGAGGTTTCAGATGGCTGGAAGCTGGCCAGTGTGACACCCATCCAAACAAGGCTGGGAAGGAGGATCTTGGGATTACAGGCCAGTTTCCTGACTGTTGTGGTTTGTGTTCATTCTATTAAGTTATTGTTAAATGGTTCTTCATTGTCTTATCCCTCCATGTTTTCTCCAAGTTGTTTTTTTAAGTTGTGCCCTCCCTTAAAGCTGTCCCTCAAGCTATTCCCTCCCTTTCTCCTTGTCCCTTCCTGCCTGTCAAGGCAACCCTGCCCTTTTCCTGAATGTTCCCTGCCACCCACCCCTGGGCCAATCCCTGACTGAAACACCCACTTGGAACTCCCCTAATCCACGATGCCCCATTGGCCCCTTTGCCCTTTCCCTCTCCTTCCCTATCCGGGTTGTTCCTCTAGATTTATGTTAGATAGTGTTGATGTGATCCCCTACCCTCCTCCCCTGAGCATTCCCTGGTTTTCAGCTGCTTGAATCCACTCCTGACCTGTATCTGAACAAAACCCCTTGTAAATGTTTCAGGGGGGCCCTTTTGCTGCTCCCTCCACCTGGAATAAACTTTCCCCTGGAACCTCAAGACAAAGAGCCTCCATCCTTCCTCCCTGGCCTGCTCCCTGCCGTGGCTGCAGCAGCGTGCTCTGTTTGGCTGGCAGCTGCTTTATGGATGCAGCTGTGGGCAAACCCCAGCCCCAGCTGTTCCCCACTCCTGTTGTGGCTCTGGAGTGCACAGAGCCAGCCCGGGTTCCAGTGGGCTTACACAGGCAGAGACCACGATCCAGCCAGGAAAAATCCCTCTTTTATACTGCAACAAGTTTCATCAAATACACCTTGTTTCCTTTTATAATAATTGTTACATTTTTCTCTTCAAGTTAGAAGTGCTTCAGGAGAACCAGCATAGCCAAACTGCTTCAGAACATCCCAGGCATCGAAAAGCAGCATTTCAGGTGCCACAGGCGACCTCTGCTGGTTCCTGATCCTAAGAAAAGCCCTGAATGCAACGTTCTCAACTGCCTCACTCTGTCTGTTCCCTCAATTAAAAGGAAAATAGGAGCCTGACACTCCAGGTACACACTTGCAATCAATTTTGGTGTTGTGTTCCAGCCCTTTTAAGAATCTTGGAGTAGGGGAAAAATAATTAAACAATTTTTTGCTAATAACCAAATAAATTATTTCCATTTCAATTCATTGCCATTAGCAGCCATCCATATCCAGGTGAAGGTGTCTGCTCATTATTTCACCTGGACCAGACAAAGCCTGTGTCCTTACAGAGACAGCAACACACCAACACTGAGCATTCCCTACTCTGAGGGCAGCAAATCCCCTGGCCCAAACATTCCACAATTTGTAAAAAAACAAAAGAAATGGAAGTGATTCTAGCAGAGCTTGACAGTTCAGGTGGATACAGGAATGCTCCTGAAGGGAACAACAGTCAGGGACAGAGAGCACTCTGGATTTTCAGAGGCAGTCAGACCACTTGGCTAGAAGTGCAAGAGCAAACTCCAGCTGCTACAGAAAAGGCCACTGGGTCCCCCACTTGCCAACTGTACACAAGTTTTACTCACCCTGTTTTTAATAGTCACTGTTCTCAGGATTCAGCCACTTTGGGAGAAAATCAACTGTATTCTATCAAGAAAACTCTCCATTGTTGTCATCAATACTGGCACATATAAGAAATTGTTTTAGGTAGCAGGAAAAGCCAATCATAAAAACAGCACACTTCTGAATAAATGTCGGCTGGGTTTTTTTAATATTCATAGAACCACAGAAAGGCCTAGGTTAGAAGGGACCTTAAAGATCATCTGCTTCCAACACCCCCTGCACACCTTCCACTGGCCCAGGCTGCTCCAAGCCCCATCCAAACTGCCCTTGGACACTTCCAACGTGGATGGCATGGGGAAACACCTCCAAGGATGGGCAATGGTAAGACAGGACCTTCAGAGCACAGGCACTGCCCCCAAAACAGCCCTCCCACTAAAGCAGCCCAGCAGCACCTGCCTTACCTGGCTGCCAGCCCTGGGAACTCCCTGGTGATCTCCCGCAGCAGGTACACAATGAACCACTCATCCTCCGCGTTATCCCCGAACACCGCGGTGCCGCCCGGCCGCGCGCCCGCATCTCGCCTGCACGGGGCACAGAGAGGAGAGGCGGCTCAGCAACGCCGTGCCCAGCCTGACATTGTCCACACAGGCTGCGGAGTCTCCCATCACTGCGGATATCCCAGACCCTGCTGACACAATCTTGTGTCCTGTGCTCGGGGATGGCCCTGCTGCAGCTTCAGAGGTGGCACCAGGCCTCCTCACTGGGTGACACCCAGAGCTGGGACACCGAGACACGTCCCAGGAAGCCTCCGGGTGGCTCCACGCTCCCGGTTCGAGCCCGCCGGGTCCCCCTCACACGCTCCTGGTTTCTGGCCCCTGGGTCCCATCACACACTCTCCCTTTTCCCATGGCCGCCTCATTTGCCCTCACACGATTTGGTTCCCTGCCGGCGGATTACCCTCACACTCTCCCTGTTCCCGGCCGCCAGGTGTCCCTCACACTCTCCCCCGGTCCCCCCTCACATCTCCTCCCCGGCCGCCGGATCCCCTTCAAACGATCCCCCCGCTTCCCCCTCAGACGCTCCTCGATTCCGGCCGCCGGATTCCCTTCACCCCCATCCATTTCCCCATCCACATCCCCACCCCCACCCCTCCCCCCGCAGACGCCCGGTTCCCCTCCATCCCCCCCGGCCGCAGGCCCTCCTGGGTTCCCCTCACCGCTCCCGGTTCCCGCCGCCTCCCCTCCCAGTCCCCCCGCTCCGGGCGCTCCTCCCGCCGTGCCTCCCGGCCCGCTCCCGCCTCACCGCGGCCCGGCACGTGGCGCAGGCGGAGCGGCTGCCGCTGCCACACGCAGGCGGCCAGGAGCGGGGCGAAGCGCACCAGGGCCAGCTCAGCGCAGCGCCGCAGCAGCGCCTCGCCGCCCGGGCCCGCCGCCGCCAACAGGCGGGAGCGCCCCGCGGCCTCGGGCAGCGCCGGCCGCCGCAGCGCCTCCATCGCGCCGGGGCCCAAAGCGCTCCGCCCCCGGGGAGGAGCGGCGCGATGGTGGCGGCGGCGCTGCGCTCTGTGCCCGGAGCTGCTGCGTGTGCACGGGCAGGGACCAAAGCGGCTGGGCCGGCTGCGTTAGAATTTAGCGCCAGCCTTGCCTTTCCTCCTCCCTTCTCTTCCCTTCTTTTCTCTTTTCTGTTCGAATCTGAAGAGGCCGCAGCTGCCTCCCATTTTCCTTCCTCTCTCACCTTTCAGGTTGTGATTCCTAGACCTTGTTCTTTCCTTATAAAACCCTTGATAACCTGTTCCCCACTTAAGGCTTTGTTGGGTCCTTGTTTTTTTACCATCTGGCTGCTGTGGGTGAAGGTCTGGCTTTGAGGAGCACACCCGGCTCCCTCTTCTCCACAAATCAGTTATCCCAATCTCCTGCTACTGAGGGCTTCCTTGGGCTCATCCTGAAGTGAGGAATATCCAGGACACTTTTCCTTTCTTGAGGTTAGAACGGTTTCTACAAGTCCTTGAGATGCGATCGTGATGGTTAAAAACCCACTGTGCAAATGAAGGCCCTTTCCTGATGTCTTTTTGTGCCCGCCCAGGGGCAGCAGCAGAGGCACAGAGCGGCTTTGCTGGCACCGGGCACCTGGCCTGGCCCACCCCAGGCTAAGAATCCCTGCGGTAATTCACTGTTGAGAGCCCCAGAAGCGGCTTCCTCGGGACTGCGGTTCTTCACGAGCTTTTCCGGCGTAAGGACTGCCTTTTTAACACGGGGTTTTCGGAGCTCAAACACCGCCGGCTCCCCCTCACGAAGCGACTCCTCTCCGCCTGTCCCCTGGCCGCCATTCGCTGCTTTCCCGCACACTGATTGGTCAAATCGGAAAACCACGCCCGCCCTCCCCTCCCCCTCCCGCCCCCCCTCCCCCTCCCGCCCCCACCCCGGTATTAAATTGCGGCAGCGGCGGCTGCCCCGTGAGGGACCCGCGGCGCCCTGATGGGAGCGGCGGCCCGCGGAGCCCCCGTTCGTGTCATTGCGGGCGGCGGCGGCTCCTGCCAGCAGGGGACCCGACCTCGGTGCTGCCCCAGCTCGCTGCCCGCTGGGGCCGGGGGGGCCGCAGACCTCCAAGGTTCTGGTCCAGCCCTGGTGGCAAACACCTCCCGTGTCCCCTGCGCTGGGATCGTCGATCCAGGCTGCCCGCGCTCACAGGGATGGTGGATGGAAGTGACCGCAGGGACCATCGAGTCCAACCCAGCCCTAACACCTCAACTGAACCATGGCATGGAGTGCCATATTTCCATTGGCACAGATTAAGACTGTCCCCTCTGTTTCTGTCAGTGCTGCCTGCAGAAAGAGCCCAGCCCCAGCTGAGCACAGCCACCTTTCAGGAACTGCAGGGAGTGATGAGGGCGACCCTGAGTCTCCTTTTCTCCAGGCTGAGCACCCCCAGCTCCCCAGGGGTTCCTCACAGGGTTTGTGCTCCCAGCCCCTCTCAGCCCCTGCCTCCTCTGGACGCGCCTCCAGCGTCTCAAGGTCCTTCCCAGCCTGAGGGGGACGGAGCTGGGCACAGCACTCCAGGTGTGCCCTCACCAGGGCCGGGTACAGGGGGAGTGACCTCCCTGCTCCTGCTTTGCACATCCCTGACCCAGGCCAGGAGCCCTTGGCCTTCCTGGCCACCAGGACACACTGCTGGCTCATGTCCAGCCGGCTGTCACCAGCACCCCCAGGTCCCTTTGTGCCTGGGCACTGCCCAGCCACACCGTCCCCAGCCCAGAGCATTGCAGGGGCTATTGTGGCCAAAATGCAGCACTCGGCACTTGGATTTATTAAACTTCAGCTCCTTGGACTCTGCCCATCCATCCAACAGTTCCAGGTCTCCCTGCAGAGCCCTCCTGCCTTCCCACAGATGGACACAGCTCCCAGCTCAGAGTCCTCTGCAGATTCACTGCTGAAAGCCTCAATCCCCTCATCCATGTCACCAATAAAAGTATTGAAAAATATTACTTTTAAAAATATTGCCCACTAGAGACTGAAGCAAAGAAGGCATTGAGCACCTCTGCCTTCTCCTCATCTGCAGTTACCGAGTTCCCTCAGACATCCAAAAGAGAACAAAAGCTGGTTCTTCCCTTCCTTTTACCATTAATATATAAACACGTTTATTATCCTTTACAAAAGTTGCCAATTTAAGTTCAAACTGAGTTTTGACCTCCCTAATTTTTTCCTTACATACACTAGCAACCCCCTTAAATACTTCCTGAGAAACCTGACCCTCCTTCCAAAGATGATACATCCTCCTTTTATTCCTGAGTTCCTTCAAAACCTCGTTCTCATCCAGGCTGGATGCTTGCCTTGCTGACTCTTTTTTTGGTACACAGGTACTGCCCCTGTGCCAACGATCTCTGCTTTGAAGCATGCCCATCCTTCCTGGACTCCTTTGTTTTTAAGGGCTGCTTCCCAAGGGATTTTCTGGGTAAGTCTCCTCAATAGGCCAAAGTCTGCCCTCCGGAAATCTGATATAAAAACTTTATTGATGCTCCTCCTGATATCACCAAATATCAAGAACACTCTAATTTCATGATCACCCATAGCCATGATGGGGCTTACATCAGCACATCTGCATTTACAAACAATAATTAACAAAGTTCCATCCCTGGAAGCTGTTCTGTTGCCTGCCCCTGGAAAGGAGCAGAGGCTTTGACGCCGTCCAGGTTCCTTCTTGTCTGCCTCAGCCTCCCTCAGCACAACATCTCAAGATTTATCCCCACCAGTCTGCGTTCACTGTTCAGGAGCCCCAGGCCAAACGCCTCTTTGCTGCTTCCAGACCCGGCCCCCTCGCTCCAACAGTGTCCTCTCCTTCCCGCCCCACGCTTTTCCCCTGCGCTGTTTGCTCACGTCCAAAATCCCCCCGCGCCTCTCATCCCCGCCCCTGCTCGCTGCTCCCCCAGCGCTCGGCATCGCTGCCGCCGCAGCGCTGCGGCGCCAAAACCTCCCACAGCTCCAGCCCTGAGGTGGGCCCGCGCCAGGTGCGCCCCGCCCGCGGCTGAGGGCGGGCTCAGGGCCAGCCCTGGTGCCCGCGGTTTCCGTGCCCGGCTCAGGGCTGGCACCAGGCCGAACTGCCCGCGGAGTGTCAGAGCGCCAAAGCGGCACCAGGCGCCGAGTGCGGGCACAAAGCGCCGCATCCTGCCTGCTCCGGAGCCGAGGCTTCTCGGCGCTGCCCTGTGTGCCAGGAGCCGCTCCGTGTGCCCAGGCAGGGAGCCGCAGCGGCCGTGCCGGCGCTCGGTGTGCCCGGGCTCCGAGGCGCCGGGGCAGGGAATAATGCGGGGCCACCATGAGGCGACTGGGCCGGGGGGAGGGGCAGAGGCACAGAGCGGTTTTGGTGGCACCGGGCACCTGGCCAGGCTCACTCCAAGAATCTCTGCCGTAATTCACTGCTGAGAGCACCACAAACAGCCATTCCCTGTTGCCGTTCTTTGTTGGTGCCTTGTTTTTTTGGGACCTTTTTCTGTGGGCAAGGTTTCTGCAGGACAGGAGTGACCTGATTCAGTCCGTCGCGCAGCTTCTGCTTCTGAATATGCCCCTGCCTCTGGCTCCCAATATGGCGCTGTGAGTCACTCTGGTGCAAGAAAACAAAACCATTCGGGTATTTTCCATGACTCATCCTGCCCGGCTCTGTCGTTCCCTCCTCCGCTTCTGGCTGCCGTCCGGCTCTCGTCACCGCCCCTCGCTGCTTTCCCGCACGCTGATTTGTCAAATCGGCCAAACGCCGCTCAAACAGCGCCCTCAACAACTGCTAAGGGCACCAATCTTGTCAATGCTCAATGGAATGAGGCGGCAGCACCCAGATCGGCGAGGCTATTGATTTGAATTTTGGATGGCAGTTGTTGGTGCAGGTGGGCCCTGTGCTGCTTTCAAGCCTTTCTGCAAGGCTCAAAGAATGCCCCTGGCTGCGGGTGGAGGGGCCGCGCTGAGGCCTCCTTCTTTAGAAATCCTGGTGCCGGCTTCCTCCAGGTTCACGGACAAGGAGCATCTTGAGCAGGCCGAAACTAAGTGTGCCTGGGTTCCCTTTGGGAAATGGGGCATGTAGGAATGCAGCCACAATGGTGGGCAGCCCGTTTGCTGATGGTCAGTTCATGCTCGGCAGGCGGACTCCGAGCCGCCAGCCCCGGGCCAGCAGCAGCCGGCATGCTCTCAGGCCAGGTGAGGGGAGAAGACCCAAGCTGGGCCTGGGAGAGGAGGAGACAGAGCGGTTTTGGTGGCACCGAGCACCTGGCCTGGCCCAGGTCACTCCGAGAATCCCTGCCGTAATTCACTGTTGAGAGCCCCAGAAGCGGCTTCCCCGGGGCTGCTGTTCTCGACCAGCGCCAATAACATGGCGCCCTTTCTCCTTGCAAGGTTTTTGCAGGACAGGAGTGACCTGACTGCTCGCCTCGCGCGGCCTCTGCTTCTGAAAATGCCCCTGACTTTGGCTCCCAATATGGCTCGGGAGTCACTTTGGTACGAGAAATCCAAACCGCTCTGGTGATTTCCTGCCCTTACCCCGTCCGCTCTTGGTCTTGACCGTGTCTGGCTGCTTTCCCGTACGGTGATTAGTCAAAACGGCAGAAAGCGCTCCCCCTCCGCCCTCGGCACCAGCTCGAGTGCCCAGAGAGCTGAGGCAGTGGCGTGGCGGCGGCGGAGCTCCGGGGCAGCTTAAGCCCAGGTGGGACTCGCTGTCGGTTGTGCTCCAGCTCGGGGCTTGTTGCGGGCGAAGGGGGCCGCGGTGAGGGCCGGGGGGGCTCTGGCGAGTTCCTGGTGCCGGATTCCCCCGTGTACCCTCGGCGCTGGGATCGCCGGGAGTCGAGCCGGTGCCGCGGCAGCGATGGCTCATCCCGGCTGCTCTCAGTGGAACGGAGGCGGCTGCTCCGTGTGCCCGGGACAGTTCCCCCCCGTGCGGCACCGAGCTCGGGGCCGCTGCCCCGGCGGGAGGTGTTCGGGGCTGGCACGGGATGAACTTGAACGTGCCTCAGAGCCCCAAGTGCTGCAGGCGCCGAGTGCGGGCACAAAGCGCCGCATCCTGCCTGCCCCGGGGCCGACGCTTCTCGGCGCTGCCCTGTGTGCCAGGAGCCGCTCCGTGTGCCCAGGCAGGGAGCCGCAGCGGCCGCGCCGGCTGCGTTGGAATTTAGTGCCAGCCTTTCCTTGCCTCCTCCGTTGTCCTGCCTTCTTTTCGCGGTGAGGGGCGGGGGGGTTCTGGCCCGTTCCTGGTGCCGGCTTCCCCCCCGTGTTCCCAGGCAGGGAGCCGCAGCGGCCGTGCCGGCGCTCGGTGTGCCCGGGCTCCGAGGCGCCGCGGCAGGGAATAATGCGGGGCACAAGGGTGAGCAGCCCGGGGCTGCTGCTTCTCGGCCCTCGGCAGGCGGACTCCGAGCCGCAGCTGCCCCGGGCCAGCAGCAGCCGACAGCTCTCAGGCCGGGTGAGGGGCTGCCATGAGGCGGCCGGGCCCGGGGAGAACGTGTGAGACACAGAGCGGTTTTGGTGGCACCGAGCACCTGGCCTGGCCCAGGTCACTCCAAGAATCCCTTCCACCATTCACTGGAGCATTACAGGCCCCACAGCGGTTCTGTCTCCGCGGGCAGGCGTCTCCAGGAGTTCCGAATGGGCAAAATGGGAGCGAGGGACAGGAGGCAGCTGGTGCCAGTGGGTGAAATGGCTTTGCTGCCAGCTGGCAGGGAGAGGAGGAGGAAGGAGAAAGTGGTGCATAGTAAAGGGGAGAGAAAGAGGGACAAGGCTGGAGCGGTGGCAGGTGGCTGGGATGGCCGTGGGCCAGGCAGGCATTTTGCTTTCCAGCTCTGTGGGAGGAAACAAAAGAGCTGCGAAGTCCATTTAGGAAAAGAGGGGAGAAATAGCAGGTGGTGGAAATCGGTGACAACTGGGATTCATTTGATCTGCTTGAACCAGAAAGGCTCCGCGGGGGTGAGGGGGGGGCTGCTGTCCCAAAAAACCCGCGCTAAGGAAAAGGGACCCAGACCTTGGAGACCAGAGGGCTTGGAGGAGAACGTTTATTAAACAGTAGGCTGTATCTGAGGGCGCTCGCCTCCCACACTGCTGCTGCACACGGCCCTTCCCTTCCCCACACGTTCTGCACACGGCCCTTCAACCGCCCCCTCCCGCTGCACACGGCCTTTCCGGTCCGCTCCCGCCCCTCCCCTCGTTGCTTCCCCACACGCTGACGGTGCAATCGGCCACAACCCCTCCCACAGCGCCCCGGGCTATGCCGGAATGGGCGGGCATAATGGTTCGTTTACTTCCGGAGCTGCAGCGGGGCCCGGCGAGGCGATGGAGGAGCTCGGGGGCGGCTCCAGCCCAGGTGGGACCGCGGTCGGTGCTGCCCCAGCTCGGGGCTCGCTGCGGGCGGAGGGGGCCGCGGTGAGGGCCGGGGAGTTCTGGCGAGTTCCTGGTGCCGGCTTCCCCCGTGTGCCCCCTGCGCTGGGATCGCCGGGATGGAGCCGGTGCCGTGGCAGCGATGGCTCATCCCGGCTGCTCTCGCTAGGACGGAGGCGGCTGCTCCGTGCCCGGGACCGTTCCCGGCCGTGCGGCACCGGGCTCGGGGCCGCTGCTCGGGCGGGAGGTGTCCGTGCCCGGCTCGGGGCTGGCACGGCATGAACTGGAACGTGCCTCAGAGCCCAAAGCGCTGCAGGCGCCGAGTGCGGGCACAAAGCGCCGCATCCTGCCTGCTCCGGGGCCGAGGCTTCTCGGCGCTGCCCTGTGTGCCAGGAGCCGCTCCGTGTGCCCAGGCAGGGAGCCGCAGCGACCGTGCCGGCTGCGTTAGGATTTAGTGCCAGCCTTTCTTGCCTTCTCCGTTGTCCTGCCTTCTTTTCTCTTTTGGAATCTGAAGAGGCTTCAGCTGCTTCCCTGTTTTCTTCCTCTCTCACCTTCCAGGTCCTGTTTCCTAGACCTTGTTCTTTCCTTATAAAACCCTTGATAACCCGTTCCCCACTTAAAGCTTTGTTCGATCCTTGTTTTTCTGCCTTCTGGCTGCTGTGGGTGAAGGTCTGGCTTTGAGGAGCACACCCTGCTCCCTCTGCTCCAGAAAGCAGCCTTGCAGTTATCCCAATCTCCTGCTGCTGAGGGCTTCCCTAGGCTCTTGTTGAAGTGAAACATATCCAGGAACCTTTCTCGTTTCTTGAGATTAGAATGGTTTCTACAATTCCTTGAGGTGTGACCATGATGGTTAAAGCTCCACTGTGCAAATGAAGGTTGTCCCCTTCTTCCTCCCACTCCATGCTCCATCCTCTCCCTTACTTTGTCATCTCAGTAACTGCTAAGGAAACCTTTCTAATCTTGTCAATTAGCAATGCAACTGCTCTTTAATTCCGTTTTAAAATAGGTTTTAAAGTCGGTCTCTGCCCATGCTATTGATTTGAATTTTGGATGAAGCTGTTGGTGCTTAACAAGCTCTGTGCTGCTTTCAAGCCTTTCTGCAAGGCTCAAAGAATGCCCCTGGCAGGGAGTGCAGGAGCGCTGTGCACTCCTTGTTTAGAAATGGAGTGCATCAAACCAGGTTCCTCTAAATGCCATCTTGAGCAGGTGAAACTAAGGCACTGGAATTCCTTTGGGAAATGGTCCATGTAGGATAGAGCCACAGTGCCAGGAGCTGTTTGTCTGATGGTCAGTTCATGCTCTGATCAGTGCAGGGCCACCCCCTCCAGAAATGCATGAGCCAAACCCAGCAAGGAGAGGAGAAGACCCAGAGGAAAAGCTGAGCTGGGAGAGCTGGAGAGAGGAAATGCCACAGATGTGCCTGGAGCATGGCTCTTCCCAGCAGCTTTTCTTACAGTTCAGCGTTCAAAAAGCTGAAAGCTGCTGCTCAGGGCTTTGAGATCTGGCTTGGAACTGCAGAGGGGATGAGCTCCCCTACTGGAACTCAGGCAGGGGAGTGCCACAAGCCTGCAGCCAGATGGCTTCTCATTCAGCTCGAATGCAATGGGGGTTTTTTGTTTGGTTGGTGTTTTACGTTGTATGGGTTTCAATTTTTTGTTTGTTTGTTTTGGGGGTTTTTTTTGTTTTTTTTCTTCTTTTTTTTTCTTTTTTTCTTTTAAAGTATCCTTAGAGATGCTACAAATGAAAGAAGAGAACAGAAATAGGCTGGAGCACCACTGGCACAGTAATTGATATTTTACTCTTCCTCCTTTCCCTTTAAAAATATATGTAGATAACATGAACTTTTTAACTCTGAGGTTTGGGACAAACACTCTTTTTTTCCCTTTCTTTGGAAGGGATATGCTAGTCCTGAGACCCTGGGCCAATGCTCCCTACATTTTATTTATGTTTTTACAATTAAACAAGGGGCTCATAAGATTGACAAGGAAGGTACAACTCAGGAGCTCGCTGGGCAGCAGCCTCCAAACTCTTTGGGTGATGTAAAGAGCAGTAGGGTGTGCAGGCTGCTTTCCAGTGCGAGATTAACCCATAATAACCTGCTCAGTGGCATCAAAGGCACTGCTTAGAAGCCACTTGTTATTTCCCGAGGTGCAGGGGCTGGAGTGTTTGACAGAGCCTGAGCAGAATGATGAAGAATATTCCTGTCAGATTTCTCCTTCTCTCCTTGTGCCAGCAAGAGGAGCCCATCCTCGTTAAGGGTTTGGTTCCCATGTGACAGTGTGGAGTTTTCCCAGCTGGGTTTGCTCTCCTGACAGCTCAAGTCTCGCCTCTTCAGGAGCAGAGCACGCTGTGCCCCCAGGGCTTTGCTGCTGGGAGCACCGGGAGAGATCCTGGAACACTGGGAGGGAACTGGGAGCACAGGGAATGCCAGGAGGGAACTGGGAGGGAGAGTGGGAGCAGCGGGAGTGCCCAGGAAGGAGCCCTGGGAGGGAGATCAGGAGCCCTGGGAAGGAAGAGAGCTCCCAGCTCCTGCCCAGTGCTCTCCCCATCCCTGCCGGGGCTTGCCAGGAACAGGGATACTGGCAGGGAACTGGGAGGGAGCTGCTCAGCCTCTGCAAGGGGCAGCAGCCCCAGGGGTGACCAGTGAGGAGGGGGAAGTGCCCCCAGTGCCTCCCCAGTGCCCCCAAAATGGGGGTTAAAAGGAGAAAAGGGATTGAAATGGAGAGGGGAAATCCCTTCTATAATTGTGTTTGAACTGGGGAGGATCCCCATTCACCTGTGATTTGAAGGATCTCAATTGAAGGAAAACACACCTTTTTCATAATTTTTAGTGCCTCTCTTGGTGGGCAATCACCGTTTTCCATGATTTTCATGTTTAAATGGGAGGAGAAACCCTTATGGTGCTGTTTGAATTGAGGGAAAGAGCCCCATTCTCATCATCTCCAGGTGCAAACTGAGAGCAAACACGGCTGTCCCTGGTCTGAAAGGGCTTCCCTTGAGAGGAATTTCTGGATGTGCCACTGTGAGAGTTCCATCGAGGGGAAGCCTCCATTTGAAGGGACATTCACACATGAAAGAGATGTGCAAAAGCCCCCAGAATGGTCTTTGTTGAGGGGAATTGAAGAGGGAAACTGCATTTCCCCTCGTTTTAGGAGGCTAGATTGGGAGAAAATTCCCTTCTGTGAGAATAACTGGGGCTGTGTCTGATACCCACAGAGCAGGAGCAGCCTTGCCCGCAGCAGGTCACAGCCCTGTCCCATCAGGATGTGGCACAAAAGGGTCAGGAAAGACCACAGGACCTCAGCTCAGATGAGGCTTTTGACAGAGCCCAGAGATCTCATCCTGGAACTCTGAAAACTCAGGAAAACCATGAGACAGCCCTGGGTCAGGGCACAGCAACCCTGCTGGAACAGGAGAAGGGACTAAAGGCTGAGCAGGCAGTGCAGGGAGCGGCTGCAGACAGCCTGTTCAAAGAGATGCATCTGCAGCTGGGGAACAAAACAGAGATCCCAAAGGGACACCATGTCTTGTGGATAGTCACACAAGGATATGTCAAAGTTCATGAAAAGCCAGTTATAAATAAGGTAATGATACCTTATGAACAATGCCTGTTATAAAAATGAGTGAATCCACATGATGGAACCGATACATCAGCAGTGAGTGTCTCAGGAATTGGAGACAATATTCTTCCAGCATTCCTGTATCCATTGCAATGAAACACTGACCAGCTTCCAATGGATAACAGCCATAATGTGGAACAACCACCCACTCTCCTGTGTTATCTGTGGAAGATAAACCAGAAGAGATCCCAATCAATGATCCTGTCAGGCAGTGCAGCACTGACACCTGTGCAATCTGTGAGAGGATCAAGGGCCCAACAAACTGTATCTTCTTCTATCCAAAGGCAGGTGTTTATCAGTGTTTCATCACAGCTGCTTCAGTGGGATCTGTCTTAGCTCTAGAGGGAAATAACCACATCTTGCCATGTAAACAAACATATTTAAACAAAATTAACGTGGGGCTTAAAATTAATTGCAGTGGAATTCAGTGTCAGCTCAGTGGCATTAGAGGTACACTTAAGAGAACTTTAAGTAACATTTTTAATACTGAATAAAAATTGATCCTAATGAAATTGGAATAGAACATGAAAAGGCTTAAAGTGAAGACTAAAACTTGACCTTGTCCAAACTCAGCAACACTCAAACCTGACAGAAATCCACCTTGACATAAATGACTCTTAACAAAATTAACTCAATAGAGCAATAAAGCATAACATTACTCAGATCTAACTTTGCTTAATCTTAGCAACACTAAAATCGTATTCAAATAAAACATAACCAAACTAACAATCCATATCCTTAAAAGTCCTGGGTACTACAAAATGTAACCTATTCTGCTGCTATTAATACCAAAAGGCACTGAAAATGTAAACAAAGCATGGCTGAAATAACGGCCTGATGGATTTACTGGAGGGATTAGAGAAGTGTGACAAATACATTGACCCTATGTAATTTAACATTGAGAAAAACTCATGGTAGCTGCAAATTTTATGGAACCATAAAATTACTAAGACTTTTTAAAGCGTGATTGTACTGAAAGAAACAACAATGTAGAATTTAGCAAAGTGTGCAACAAACCGGGAGCTTCTCGAGATTGTATTTAGTGTAATAGCATATGGTAAATGTTATCAGCATTTCTGTTAAAGAAATTCGATTGTGTTATGCTGCACGTGATAATAATGAAATGAGGCACTGCATTTACCGCTTTGAATCTCTCCAGTAACAATTCTCAGAGAAATCAGAGTTCATAAAAAACTCAAGATGAACTTTTAAAAAGCATTTCAGCACATGTTTACGGCATTCCAGGACACGTTCCGTGAGGCTTCAGCATCCAGGGGCAGTCAGAGCCCTTCCGGCAAATGCCGGGGGTTCGCCCCGCCGCAGGGCTGGGGAGCCACGGGGGGGCAGTGAGTTCGCCCGGGGCCAACCGGAGCCGCCGGGCAAAGCCGAGCCCCGGGAGCGGGGAAAGCCCCGGCGGCAGCGAGGGGAAAGCCGAGCTGGGACCCGCCCAGGGCTCGGGTGAGGCGGGGCCGGAGGGATAAGATGGCCGCGCCATTAGGTCTGCGCCCGTCCGCTGATTGGTCAGGTCGGCGGAAAGCTCGACAGCGCCGCCTTCCCGCTGCAATCAGTGCTATTACATAGTGCGGCTCAACATGGCGGCGGCCGCGGCAGGTTCGTCAAGCGGGGCCGGGAGCGGCGGCGAGCGGCGCTTTCGTGTCATGCCGGAGCCTGGCGAGGCGGTGGCGGAGCTCGGAGGCGGCTCCAGCCCAGGTGTGACCCCCGTCGGTTGTGCCTCGCCGTGGGCGGAGGGGGCTGCAGTGGGGGGGGGGGGGGTAAGGGGGTTCTGGTGAATTCCTTGTGCTGGGTTCCCCCCTTGCAGGTGAGGAAAATGGAATTCACTGTTTAGTGTTTTTGAAAGGTCAATAGTAATAATGGTTGTAATAGTAATAGGATAAAAAGGGATAACATTTCTAGCGCCGTGTGCTCCTGGTCAACAGTGAAAGAACACAACGGGGTATACTGATAATGTTCTGTTTATACTGTTACATCGCTGAAGAACATGCATATTCACGTACTTAAAGTATTATCCAAACATTCTTTTGAACTTTCTGGTGTTTAGGGAACTCTTTTGTCTGACTTCTTCACACTCTTATCTGCATGACTTTCTGAGTGTCCGGTCAATGTATTTTATTTCTTCTTGTGTCTTCATCCTGCTGTTTTGCATTGTCTGATAAGATTTTAGTATTTTCTCCTTATTTTAACGTGGTAGTCTCTAATTGTCATCCAGTGCACTGGTTTCTGTCACAGTTATTTTATCTCTTGGACAGGTTGATCAGTAGATGGCCTTACACTGTTTTTAGTCACACAAAAGCGTTTTTCACATCTGATGTTTGCTAAGGTCTATAACACAGTACATTCATCACACTATCATTTCCACAAGTGATACATAGATATTCATTACACTACTGTCTATGAGCAATATAGTGCATACTTAAACGTATAGATTGTATTGTACTAGTATCCAGATAGAAAGTGTTAGAATTGATACTATATCTAAACCATTATAATCAGTAACAACATGCATAGGCTCATACATAAATATGAAAGCCAAAGTTACGGGGTCATTTTTCCCACAGGCAGGCAGCCGCAGCGGCCGTGCCGGCGCTCGGTGTGCCCGGGCTCCGAGGCGCCGCGGCAGGGAATAATGCGGGGCACAAGGGTGAGCAGCCCGGGGCTGCTGCTTCTCGGCCCTCGGCAGGCGGACTCCGAGCCGCAGCTGCCCCGGGCCAGCAGCAGCCGGCAGCTCGCAGGCGCTGTCAGCGCCCGGCCCGGCCCGGAGCTGGGCTGCAGCGGCTGCAGAGCCCCAGGGGCCGGGGCTG
Source organism: Emberiza elegans (assembly GCA_024865655.1). Lineage (NCBI taxonomy): Eukaryota > Metazoa > Chordata > Aves > Passeriformes > Fringillidae > Emberiza > Emberiza elegans. The sequence goes on from JALJVW010000033.1 coordinate 21,131, forward strand.
CGGCCAGCGGAGAGCTCCCGGAGGCTGCGCTTGTCTCCGCAGCTGCTGCCGCCCCTCTGGGCAGCGGGGACAGCGCAGCCAGAGCTGCCACCGCCCTCCTGAGCCCCCGCAGGGCCGGCACCAGCAGTGACCTCTCACCGTGTCCCTTTCAGGGTGCCATCAGCGCGGCTGTGAAAGCTGTTCCCGAGGCTGAGCTCCCAAAGGATCTGCCAGCAGCACTCCTGAAGTCCCCGCAACAAGGTGCTGTTTATTCCACGCAGAGAGATGGCGACTCTCAGCTGGAGGAGAGTGAATTCTGCTCCGTTCCTGGAGCTGCGAATGAGCCCCAACATATCCAGGAGGGACCAGCAGCCATGGTTCCACACTTGCCTGGGGCCCAAGAATCCTCTTGCCCCTCCCAGGGGGCTGGCCCCTTGTGTGGCTGCATGTCTGCAAGAGGCCTGGTGAATGGATTCTGCCCCCAGTGGCTGGGAGTGTGAGGGGAGCCCCAGCTCCCCCAAGGCTGTGCAGGGCACAGCAGCAACCAACAACCAACACAAAAGGAACCCACAGAAGATTCCCTGGGTGAGGCCAGGGCCTCCCTGTGGCCTCTAGGAGGGCCAACTGGCTCCAGTGTCCCTCCCAAGGCCAGGGCTGGCAGGTGTGTGGCTGTTTCCTTCTGTCTGCAAGAGGCCTTTCCTGCTCTGGTTCCGGGCGCCATCCCGTGGCTGGAAGCAAGAGCCCCAGCTGCCCCAAGGCTGTGCAGTTCTCCTGGCTGCAGCCTGTGCCCACAGCTGTGTCCCCCCCTGTGCCCACAGCTGTGTCCCTGCCTGTGGCCAGGCTCTTGGCTCTCTGGCTGCCAGCTGAGTGAGGGTTCCACACTGGCTCAGGGCTCCCTGCTCTGCTCCCCATGGCCATGGGCTGAGCAGATGGCAGGGCTACTCTGCTCACGGCAGCCAGCAGCTCTTTCCTGCTCCAGGTGAATGCCTCCCGCGCCATCCCATGGGGCAGGGCGGTGCTGATTCTGCTGCTCCTGGTGCTGGGCTGCTGCCTTTGGGGTGGCCTTGGCTGTGCTGGCAGGTAAGGGAGGGGCAGCAGCCTGGGCCCAGCCCCCCGAGGAGCGGGCTCCCCTCCCCTGCACAGGGGCTCTCCTCAGACCTTCTCCTCTTCCCCTGCAGCAGCACCACAGGTTCCAGTCACACCTGCGGGGAGCCACAGTGTGTTCTGGGCTGTCCCCATGGCTGGGTGGCATCTTGGTTTGGCAATTGTGTCTGCTACTACTTCCTCAAATGGATTACAAACACCTGGGAGCAGGGTCAGGAAAAGGTGCTCGAGCTCAAAAACCTCCTGGCCATTGCCAAATATGAATGAATCATAGGTGAACAAAAAAAACCCTACTGAGGGTCAGAACATGCCCTGACACCCTGTGGGTCAGGTGTTGGTAGCAGTCCATTCAATGGTGGCTGCAGCCCTCCTGCAGTGACAGGTGTGGTTGTGTTGATCAGTGATCCTGTAGAAGGTTGGAGTTTCCTCAGAAGGTCCAGTCATGGTGTAGATGGGCCTGGTCTTCCTAAGGGAATCCAGTGAAAAACATCTGCTCCTCTGGGAATGCAGTGGGCAAAGGCTGCTGTGGTGTTCCAAACCTCAGATTGTATCCAGGTAGGAATGCTTGGCTCCTCCCCTGGGCAGCATCTCACAATGGGATGATGGAATTTTATCAGCCATGCAGCAACATTCACTTGCCCATTAACAGAATAAATCTCCTGGAGAGTTGATTGTGGAGGAGAGAAAGAAAACTGCCCAGTTAACAGAAGACAGCTGCTGCTCCTCTAACAGATGGGAATAAAATACCCCTATTGCCAACCTAAGGCACCAGGAAACCAGCGCTGCCTCTGCTCCTCCCTGCAGGTTTGATGTCCTTGGGAACTCTGAGTGTGTGTGCCTGGCTGACAAGAGACTGAGCAGTAGGAACTGCTCCAATGAGCGGCCGTACGTCTGCAGCAAGGCCCAAGCTCCCCTGTAACAGGGGCTGCACAAAGCACCTTCTCCACGCTGGGCAGTGCCAGCTTCACCTCTGAGCCCAGCCCAGCGCTGTCCTTGCTCAGCTGCACCCTGTGCCTTGCACTTCCTCTCAGGGTCACCTCAGGGCCTCTTCATCCCCAGTGCCAACGCTGGGCTGGGGCTGCAAAGGAAAAGTCTCCGCCATCCATCCTGCCACCGATGCTGCCTGCACTGAGTGCATTGCCCTAATATGTGGGTAACATGGGTCTCTGTTTAAAATTTTTATGGACATTTATTACGGGATAAAACCCAACATTTGGGTGCTTGTCTCTTTGCACACACTTAACTTAAACTGTGTTCTATATATATGTCACAGACATCTTTCATGAAATATCCTTTCCTTAGCATATTTTGTCTTGAGAATCTGAGAGGCCTCAAGAACAAAATTTAAACAGTGGTTATCTGCTGCTGTAGAATGCAACGGGTAGATCTGTAATTGATGTCATGTGGTTGTTTCTAATTAATGGCCAAGTCAGCTGGCTTGGACTCTCTGTTTGCAATGCAAACTTTTATCATTCTTTCTTTTTCTACTCTTAGCTAGCCTTCTGATGAAATCCTTTCTTCTTTTCTTTTTGTATTGTTTTAATATATATCATAAAATAATAAATCAAGTCTTCTGAAACATGGAGTCAGATTCTCATCTCTTTCCTCATCCTCAGACCCCTGCAAACACTGTCACATATGTACTGTTACATTATAGACCTTTATGCATATTTATAGTAGTTCTTACATATTCAGACATTCATTTGAGTTAACATGTTCTTTTTCTTGATTTGTTCCTTTGACTTGTCTTCGTTCCATCTTCTTGATTAAACGAACATGTTTTATTTTTCAACATTTCACGGTCTCTACTAAGCTATGGTCTAAGATAGAATACATTACACTGCTATGTATAAAAGCTCTAGGGTGCATACATAAACAGACAGATTATACTGTATCAAAAGCAGTAATTACAAATTGTACTGTATCAGGATTTTTGTGATCCATAATAACTTGGAAAGCAAATGTTAATACATAAACGTGAAGGCCAATACCTGTATTTGTTATTTATAACATAATACAGAAAGCTCAAATGGGAAATCATCACAAACTGGCCTGAAGGTGACGCATTTGGACTGTCCTTGGAACATGTGAGAAACGACACTCACTTTTAAAATGTTAAAGGTTTATTAAACCTTAACAAAAAAATACAACAGACTGAACAAGGAAAAATTATAGCACTGGAGGTCTCTAGGCCTGTCAGCCACATGCTCGTTTACAGAATGGATGCTCTGCCTTTTATACCCTCAGCCCCTCCCAAAGCTTTGTCAGTCAGCTCCTTCTCTGCCCTCCACAGGTGGAGATCACTTCCTCACACCTTGACTGGAGCTCAGGTGTTGTCCTGTGGCCCCTCCTGGCAATGAGCTGGCCCTCCCCAAATGCCCTGACAGTTTGCCAGTCCCTGTTCGCTTGGCTGCAGCCTGGGAGAATAAATGCTGGGATGAGCATCTCTCCTCTCTGGGCATCAGGGCCCCGTCGAGTCCCTGGACCCAAACCAGCCCAAAGCCTCTCTTACCTTTTGCTGCTCTCAGGAGGGAAAAGCAAAGCAGGCACAAGCATCCCCAAACTGCCTGTGGATCCATGGTGGGCTCCAGGAGCCGGGCAGGAGGCAGGGAAGGGAGGGGGCGGGAGAGAGGGACCGCACAGCAAAAGTGCCGAGATCAGCAGTGCCGGGAGATGGGGCCCGACCTCCTCCTGTCCCCGCCTTACCCAAGAAAAGGCAAATGATTAAACCTTGGTACCAACCCCCAGCAGCCACGGAGGGTTTGGAAATCAGCTGAGGTTCGCCAAAGGCCAGCGGGAGGGGAGGAAAGCTGGGAGAAAAAGAGCAGCCAGAAGCATTGAGGGGAGGGAGAATTGTCAGTTTGTCCTGATACGGGAGGGGGATGCTCAGAAAGCTGCTCTGTCTTTTGGAGATCTCTCTCTTCCCATCGCAGGATAGAAGACAGTTCCTTTCAAAAGAAAAGACCCAGAAGGGGGAAGGGGGAAAGAGCTTTTCTATCCTTTTAGCTGGAGACCGGAATTTGCAGCCTGGAGGCTCAAGTTACTTAAAGGGCTAGGCTGGAGGGGATGGGGAACATGGCTTCCCCCAGAAAGGAACAGAAAAGGGCTTGGGAAATCCATCTCTAAACCCCCTGGCCCACTCACCATACAGTATTTTTATTAGTGCATGAACCTCCTGATTGCTGAGTTTGTTTCCTAAAGACACTGCAGTGAGGGGTGGTGATGCAGCTCAGGGTCCTGGGAAGGCTTTTTGCTAAAAAGAATGGGGGGGTGGAAAAGGGGGGCACTTCACGTGTCATTCTGGAAGTGATCTGCATATTGCAGTGGGATCTTACAGTGGCACATCAAGAGGTTCCTCTCAAGGGAAGCCCTTTCAGACCTGGGACAGCTGTGTTCGCCCTCAGTTTGAACCTGAAGATGATGAAAATGGGGCTCTTTCCCTCAATTCAAACCCATGGAACAGTACCATAAAGGTATTCTCCTTCCATTTAAACACGAAAATAGTTGAAAACTGTGATTCCCAGTGAACTGAAACACTGAAAATCATGAAGCTGTATTTTCCTTTAACTGAGACCCTTCAAATTGTAGGTGAGGGGGGATCCTCCACAATTCACACTCAGACAATTATGGAAAAGGCATTGCTTCCCTCAATTTAATCCCCTTTTCTCCTCGTAACCCCCCTTTTTGGGGGCACTGGGGATGGACTGGGGGCACTTCCCCCTCCTCACTGGTCACACCCCTTAGAGAGTGGGGGGAAACTCCATTTAGTGCCGGGAAGGAGTGTGAGAATCTCCGGGGGGGGGGTGAATCCCGTTGGGAAGACGGGGCTTGGGCCGGCTGTGGTGTCCGAGCTCCGGAGGGCAGCGGGGAGACGCCGGGGAGCTGGGGGAGCTGGCCCATGGCCACGAGTGAGCAATGCAGGGGGGAACGAAACTAAATAAAACAGTGAAGTGTGATAGAAGAGTGTTGAAGATTGCAATGCAAGATGTTTTTAATTACCGTCTGTATGGCAGATTACCTTTGTCAAGTGGGCAGTTTGCTTTATCTCTCTCTTTGAGTGACCACATTCACACTTCCCTGGGGAGGGGACATTGCTGATAACAGACTATTGAATGTCCCTGCATGGCTGATAAGAACTGTAACATCCCATTGGGAGATGCTCCGCCCAGAGGGAGGAGCCAAGCATTCCTACCCAGGTACAATCCAGAGGTTTTTGAGACACCAGCACGGCTTTCTCCACGGCATTCCCCAGAGGAACAGCAGCTGTCTCTCCTTCCACTGGATCTTCAGAGGAAGAACACATCCTTCTCTACAGGACCCCCTTGCTCCAACAGAGCCACCCCTGACACTGCAGGAGGGCTGCAGCCACATTTCCAATGGGACTGCCACCAACACCCTGACCCACAGGGTGTCACGTTGGGTTCTGACTCTGGCAGTGTTGTTCTAGTGTATGCTTTTATTCTTTTTTTCTTCCCTATTAAATACTGTTATTTCCCGCTCCCATATTTTTGCCTGAGAGCCCCTTAATTTAAAATTTATAGCAATTGGGAGGGGTGGGGAGGGTTTACATTCTCCATTTCAGGGGAGGCTCCTGCCTTCCTTAGCAGACTCCTGTCTTTCCAAACCAAGACAAAGAGCCGTGCCTAGGGAGGATCTCCGTGTCACTGAAAGAGCCGCACCAAGGGACCGTTGTGGTTCTGAAAGAGCGGCACGGGAAAGGCTGGCAGGTGTGAAGGGAATAAAACACAGAGAATGGTATAAAGTGTCACAACGGTCCTGCACCAGTAGTGGCAGCTGCCCCGTGTCACTGAAAGAGCCACCCTGAGGGACCGTTATGGTGCTGAAAGAAAGGCTGGCATTACACAGAGAATGGTGTGAAGTGTCACAAAGGTCCTGCACCAGCCCTGGCCACTGCCCCGTGTCAGTGAAAGAGCTTCCAGCGCTGCTGGATCCAGCGGGCGTGGCACAGGCAGTGCCGGGGGCATCGCTCGGTGCCTGGCGGCTTTTGCCATCCCCAGGGAGAAACTGAGCCCAGCCCGGCAGCGACTTCTGCACTGTCCGATCTCTTAGAGATCAGGACCAGCATCTTGGTCCTTTATTTTTTACCATATTAGGGGCTGAGGGTTTTTTTCTCTCCCAGTAGCTCCCTGTCCTTTGCCCCGTGGGCAGCAGCCCCGTATGCCGGTTTTCCGTCGTCTGGAGACAAACCCCCGCTGTGCCTCGGTTCCCTCCCCGGGGTGACTCCCCCCGGTCGCTGTCAGGCTGTGGCGGGCACAGGAAGCTCCGGCCCCGCCGCCAGCTCGCACCACACCGGGCCAGCGGCAGCGGGCAGAGATGCTTTGGCTTCCTGTCCCCTCCCCCGTGTCCCCAACCCAGCGCTACCACCCCCGTGTCCCCATCCTGTGTCCCCCGGGCTCTGCCGTCGCATGGAGGACGAGAACGGCTACGTGATCTTAGAGCGAGGGGACAAGCGGGGCTCTGTGGGGAGATGCCCACCCCGGCAGGGTGCAGGTACTGGGGGTCGTGTCCGCTGGGCCCCCCAGATCTTTGGTGGAGAGGAACTGGGAGGGGGCGGGGGGGGCTGAAGGCACCCAGGAGTCACCAAGAGCTGCCCAGGGTGGGGAAACTGAGGCACGGCTCGAGGAGGGCGGGTCTGGGGGGCTTTTCTTGGTGCTGTGGTTGTCTGCTGTCCCATCCCCCCGAGCCGTGACCCCAAAAGATGGAGCAGAGGGGGTTTTTGGGGTCGCCCAACTCCTCGTTCCCCTGTGCAGGGGGTGTCTCGCTGAGTTGCTTTGCCCCAGGACTTCCTGCCTTGGGCTCTGGGGGTTCGGGGAGGCGACAGGTGCTCCTGAGCCCGCTCTTTTTTCCCTATCTCTTCCCCAGCAGCAGGATCTGGCTATCAAGGATCCCAGAGGGTCCCCGCAGCATCCCCCTGCTGTCCCCGCCGCCTCCTCATGGCCCTGACGGCTGGCCTGGCGCTGTCCCTCGTGCTCTGCCGTGAGTGTGCGGGGTGGCAGAGGGCTCTGGGCACCCCTTCCCACCCCACCCTGACCGGGCTCGGCATCCCCCTGTCGCAGTCTCCTGGTGTGTGGCACAGCAGTGGCCGTCCGAGGGGACCGCAGGTTACGAGAACGCCTCGCTGGGAGCTGCCCGTTCAGGCTGGGACCACATCCTCAGGGAGATGCGGAGGGTCCTGTGCCCGCCCCGAGGTAACACAACCCCCGGGGGGCTCCCTAGGGCCTGCCCCCGATAAAGAGAGGCCGGAGATGCCCTCCGGTGCCCCGGCGCTGCCTCAGGGGCCCGCCCGTGTGCCCGCAGAGAGCGAGGGGTGCCGGCTGTGCTCCGTGGGCTGGAGGCTGCTCGGGGCCAAGTGCTACTGGATTTCCGACGGGATGAACCCCTGGAACAGGAGCCGGGAGGACTGCAGGGATCGGGGCTCCGAGCTGCTGATGCCCTGGGATCAGGATGAGCTGGTGAAGGGAGTGATGGGGATGCTGGATGCGGCTGTGCCCAGGGGGATGGTGCTGCCGGAGGGGCTGGAGGGTGAGGGGCTTCCCAAAATCCTGAACTCGGCCCACCCATGGAAGGGTGAGGGGCTTCCCAAAATCCTGAACCAAGCCCCCTCCACTGTGTCAAAGCCCCCCCGTGTGCCTGTGGCAGAGTGAGAGGGACACGGGTGGGGCTCAGATCCGGGCTGAGGACAGAGCCACTTTTGGGGTGACCACAACAGCACCATCACTTCTCCTTTCCCGGCTCAGGAATTGCTAAATGAAAGCCTGCAGAATCCCACCCGGCACTTCTGGATCGGACTCTCGGTGCCTGTGGCCGGGACGGGCTGGACGTGGGAGAACGGCTCTGACCTCGACCAGGAGCAGTGAGCGCCGGGGGTCAGGAGGGCACCCCGTTGTCCCCCAGGGGCACCCCATTGTCCCCGAGGGCATCCCATTATCCCCCAGAGCACCCCATTGTCCCCCAGGGACCCCCGAGGGTGACACGGGCTCCTTCCCACCACCCGCAGGATCCAGCTGGAGCTCGGGAAGGCACCTGGATCCTGTGGAACGCTCAAGGGGAACGGGATCAGCCCTCAGGGCTGCGACACGACGCTGCAGTGGGTCTGCCAGAAAGAATCTGTCGAGATCTGAGCCTCCACTGCACCCCAAAACCAGCGCTAGTGCAGGGAAAATCACAATTCCCGCGGATCCAGCATCCCCCCGGGATGGGCAGAGCGGCAGCCTATGAAAGTCCCCCCGAGGCGGGGGATACAGGAGAGAAATCGACCTGAAAAACCGAATAAAACCTAAAAATAACTCGGGGAATTGCACTTTTGGGGCGAACATTGGGAAGAGGGAGGGACAAACGTGGCATTTCAAGGGGTGGTTTAGCTCAGGGATGATCCGGGATTCTGCCGGAGGGGCGGAATTTGAGATTGATGGTCCGAAGTGCCCCTGCCCGTGTCCCCTGTGCTCCCCCCCGTGTCCCTGTCGTGTCACCCGTGTCGGGGACACTCTAGGGACGGTCCTCGGGAGTCCAAGGCCGGCCACAGCCGCCGGTCCTGGCAGCTTTGGTGGGGGAGCAATCCTCGGATATTCCCAATTTTAGGAGGCTCCCGCAGCCTCTGAGCCCCTGCTGACCTATGCAGAGGAACAAGGACAGCTAAACAGCGATTAATTAGCTTAATAAACGGCTCCTAATTAGCGGGGAGGAGAGGCGAGGCCCCAGGGCTTCTCTCGGAGGCGGCGCCACTCCACGCACGGGGCTGGGAAGGCTGGGCCGTGAGCTCTGCAAATCCGTTTTCAGATACATCTGGAAATGTATCAATCCATCAACTGACCAAAATCTATCACTTGATCAAGTTTATCAATTTCATGGATCCCTTAAAATCCCTTAAAATCGCTTAAAATCCCAAAAATTTTAATAAATTTAACCCCAGACTGTCACCGTTCCCCCGAGCTCTGACTCCATCCTCACCTTGGCACCTCCCAACTCTCACTTGAAGATACCAATCCCTCACCAAAATCCTTCCGAAATTCCAGAACCTGTCCGAAAATTAATTAAATATTCTTCCCCAGACCCCTCTGAAGGGGCCAAACCCGAGGATTTTCCCACCTGCTGCCCTCCCCGGAGCCCGGTCCCGAGGGATGTAACGTGGGACAACACTGCTGCTTTGCTTTTGGGGTGGGGATCCCCAGTTTGAGGAGCTTTTTTAGGGGGGTTCCCACTTTTTTCCAGAGGGTATCGCCACTTTTGGGGTTTTCCCCCGCCTTTTGAAGAGGTCCCCACATTCAGAGGGGGATCCCCTCCATTTCATTTGACCCATCTCATGGATCAATTCCCGACCTTTGATGCCTCTTCTAGCGGCAATTTACCGACTCCCATCTCTCAGAGATCAGGACGAGCATTCTGATCTTTCATTTTTTCCATTTTAGGGGGCTGAGGATTTTTTTTTTTTCCCTCTCCCTGTCCTTTCCCCCGTGGGCAGCAGCCCCACATGCCATTGTCTGGAGAGGAAACCAGAGCAGAGCAGACAAACCCCGTTGTCCCCTGTCCCCTCCCCGCTCGCTGCCGGGCTGTGGCGGGCGCAGGAAGCGCCGGTGCCACACCCAGGGCAGAGATGCTCTGGCTTCCTGTCGCCTGCCCCGTGTCCCCGAGCCCGTGCCACCACCCCCGTGTCCCCAAGGGCTCTTACAGCGAGGGGACAAGCGGGTGCAGGGACTGGGGGGTCGTGTCCGCTGCGCCCCCCCCGATGTTTGGGGGTGTGGGGATGGCCCGAGAATGGGTGGGGATGTCGCTAAGGGGAGTCCAGGTGGCACTGGGGGGGTTGGGGGTCACAGAAGGGTTTGGAGAGGGATGGGGACAGGGATGGGGACCCTGCGGGCAGGAAGCTGGGAGAGGGGGTGTTGTTATTATTATTATATTATTAATTTTATTTAAATAAACAAATAATAAATAAAAAAAACAGCTACTCGTTATTATTATATATTATTATATATTATTATATATTATTATATATTATATGTTATTAATATATATACTATATAATATATATTATACTATATACATAATATATAATATATATAATACAACATATAATATATACTATATATATAATATATATATATATATATTATATATATATAATGTATATAAATATATATTATACTATATATAATACTATACAATATTATGTATTATTACTATATATTATGTATTATTATATATTACTGTTATACTATTTAATAATACCGATATTAATATTAATTAGTAATTAATATTTAATATCAATATTATTGTAATATCAATATATTTATATAGTATAATATGTCGATATATTATTAATATGTGAATATGATATTAAAATGTTAATATAAATATAATTACTATTAATATCAATATTTATTAATATTTATTATTTCTATTTCTATTTCTACTTCTATTTCTATTTCTATTTCTATTTCTATTTCTATTTCTACTTCTATTTCTATTTCTATTTCTATTAATATAGAAATAGAAATAGAAGTAGAAATAGAAATAGAAATACAGCAATAACAACAACAACAACAACAACAACAATAATAATAATAATAATAATTTTTAGCTTTCTTATTTTCCAGATTGTGTACTGCATTAGTATATAACTCTGAACTTCATACAAAGTGTCACCAAGGTCTCCTCACAGCTCAGTCACACAAAACAATTCTTTTCCAGCCCCAGAACCAAGGATGCTGCTGCAGCTTCAGGCCCAAAAAGTGCAAACAACAGGGAATTGAGGAGAGCAAACTGGGAGCATCACCTGGAGCTGTGATTGGACAATGAACCCCAAGATGGAAATGGACCAGAACTTATAAAAGTGTGAAAACTCGTGACATGCTGTCTGTCTTGGGTGTAGCCCTGGCTGGGCTCTTGTACAGCCCAAGGTGCATCCTTTGAGGACTTTTAATAAATCCCTGCGTTATCCTTTAACTCTGTCTAGCTGCTGTTCCATGTAGCCTCTCAAGGCCTCAGTTGCTGTACTACTACTACTACTACTACTACTACTACTACTACTACTACTACTACTACTACTACTATTATTATTATTATTATTCAACATTAACATTAACATTAACAACAAAACAAAACAGCAAGAACAATAATAACAACAGCAACAGCAACAACAACACCAACACTCCTCTCCATCTCAAAGTCACCTCCCTCCAACCCAAATCCACCCCCTCCAGGCCCCCCTCCCTGGGCACTCCCAGACAATCCCAAGGATCCTGGGGCAGTCTCTGGGTGGGTTCCATGGGGGGTGGATCTTGGAAGGGCCCCATGGGACCCTTTTAGGACCCCCCAGGAAATTCCAGAATCCCCCTTTGGACCTCTCAGGACCTCTGAAACCCCTGGGACCCCCATGGTAACCCCCTCCCCAGACCCCTCCAGGACATCCTGGGATGCCTTAGGACCTTCCAGGACCCTCCCAGGAAGCCCAGGGATGTTGAAGGATTGCTCCCAGACAGAAAGAGGGACAGCTCTGGCTGGCCTTGGCCCCCCAGGCTGTCCCTGAGGCATTTTGAGTGACATCCTTCCCAGAAAAGAGCCATCCTTCACAGACAGCACAGCACTCCTGGCTGCAAGGGGGATTTGGCTGAAGCAAGGAAGAGGAGGAAACAGGGATTTGTTCCATCCAGAGAGTAGTTATAATTCCCCCTCCCATTTTTTTCTGGAAAGAGGAAAAAGCCCTCCTTTTTCTCAAACCTGACTGCTCTCACACTCAACTTTTGCTTCAGAACATGAATTGGTGGTCCTGCTGGATCTCCATGACACTTCCCCTCTCATAAACATGTAACCAATGCACAGAGCAATGCCAACCCCCCAGAGGATCTTGGAGCACTGCAAAACCATGAACCATTTGGATTTTTCTCTCTCCAGCCCCCTTTAAAGGAGGTGTGAGAGTTTTAGCACGGGCAGTGCTGGCCAGGTGATGCTTGGCCTCTCCTGGGAAGGGCAGCTCCCTTCTGTGGGACAGCCTCAGCATCAATCCTGGCACCTGTGAGGACAAGCCAAGCCACTCTGATATTTCAAATATTCATCTGAATAGTGGGAAAACCACTTTCTACCTGGGCTGTGTGACAGACCAAATTAAAATGGAAATGGGTTCAGGGCCCACCTGCCCCCTTTGCTCTTGTGCCACCACTGTCCCTTCAATCAAATGGTTCCTGTCCCTCCCTGGTGTGGGGATTCCTGTCCATAGCAAGATATTCCCTTCCACCTGTGCTTTTTAGCCATAATAAACACACCAAACTCTTTGTTTCCTTGGTGCTGATCTGTGAAAATTAGCAGTGATGCCCCTGAAGAGATTATTTTCAGGGCTGGAGGAACAAACAAGATTTCCTCTCAGCCCCATTGAGTGCGCGATGCCACTTAGAACGCATAAATGTGGGGTTTGAGGCTATTTTTCTTGAAGGTTGGGGTCACTGGAGTTGGCAGAGGCTTTTGTAGAGGGAAAAAACCCAGCTCCTTTCTGTCTAGGCTCTCTTGGGCAGATGATTTCTGTCTTGGCAAGGATGTGGGAATAACAACTCTGTGAGACTGGTGTTTGTAGCCACGATATTATCTGAAAAATCCTTTCCTTAGGATTTTTCCTTCCTGAGAAGCTGAGAGGCCTCAGGAACAAAACATAAACAATGGTTATCTGCTGCTGTGAAATGCAACAGGTGCATCTGGGATTGGTCTCATGTGGTTGTTTCTAATTAATGGCCAATCACAGTCCGCTGTCCAGACCATCAAGGTCAGTCACAAGCCTTTGTTATAATTTTATCATTCTTTCTTTTTCTATTCTTAGCCAGCCTTCTGATGAAATCCTTTCTTCTATTCTTTTAGTATAGTTTTAATGTAATATATATAATAAAATAATAAATCAGCCTTCTGAAACATGGAGTCAACATTCTCATCTCTTCCCTCAACCTTAGACCCCTGTGAACACCGTCACAGGATATTGGGTCACTAACAGACATGTTTGCTCCTTTTTTCTCCTAAAAAGAGCATCTGATGTCTTGGCACAGCTCTAAAAACCATCCCAGAAGGGCAGTGTGCTTAGTGGGAAAATATAAATAAAAAAATTATAAAATATAAATATAAAATAAACATAATAATAACAACAATAACAATAACAATAATAATAATAATAGTAATAATAATAATAATAATAGTAATAAAAACACCGGATGGGCTTTTATCTCCCATGCTCGAGCTAAAAGCAGTGTCTGCAGGTGTCACCTTGTGAGAGGTGGCAGCTCGGGTGGCACGGTGGCAACAGACAAACAGCACCTGTAACACAGCAAATTCCAAATGACAGGAGGTGTTGCTGCTGTGTCTGCTTCAAAAGAGTGTAGAAAATTTTTAAAGTTGAATAGAAATAAAATGGTTATAAAAAGAGCAATATAATTAAATAAAAATTAATAGTAAAAATTTGGGTAGTTTGGATTAGGACAATGTGAGACAATTAAAACAAAGAGTTACAGACAGTCCAGGTACCTCTTTCTGGGCAAAATAAGCCCAAAAAAGGCCCCACGTTAACAGAGGATTAACCCTTAAAAGCAACAGCCTGTTGCATATTCCTACACCTCATCCATGATGCATAAATTCCATTCAAACCCAGGATTCTGTCTGGGCAGTGTCAGCTTCTTCCTCTGAATCCTGACTGAGCCTTCAGGGCTGAGCGAGGCAGGAAGAACTCGATAATGGAGCAATAAATTCTCATTGTCTGAAAGATTTGGGTGTCCTGTGGCTGCTATTTGGTGTGAGTCCTTTCTTTATAAAAAGTATCTTACATAGCACAGTTTCTATTTTAACATTATGTTATAACCTAAAATTATATTTAATACACTACTTAAGAAAATGAATACAGCATAACTTTCTAACATAACACATATAATATTAATTTGAATATTTGAGAAAAGCCAATAATAAAATATGCATTTTTCACATTCTGCCTGGGCATCTCCACCCTCTCAGGGAAGGATTTCTTCTTAATATCCCACCTAACCATTCCCCATTGTCCCAAATCCCTCTCCAGCTCGCCTGGACCCTGTTTAGGCACTGGCAAGGGGTCTAAGATCTCAACTCTCTGGTGATTTCTCCAGGTGGACACCCTGAGCTTTTCCAGGCTGGATCCAAAGCAGAGGGAATCCATCCCTCTGATTAATAATAATTAATAACCAGGGCGGGTTTACAAACTGTTTATTGTCGTTTGTTTGTGGTTTTTTTTTTTTTTTTTGTTTTTTTTTTGGTATTTTAAGGGAAAATTCTGCCCGTAATGTTTTACCGCCTCCCTCCAGGTGAGGGCGCTGCTCTCCCGCCGCCGCCTGAGGGGGCGTGGCTTGCAACAACGGGGGCGTGGCCTCCCACGCTGTGGGCGGGGCCAGCGGGGCGGGGCCGAGCCGGGCCGGGACCCCGCGGGGAGCGGGAGGAGGAGGAGGAGGAGGAGGAGCGGGGAAGAAGAAAAGAAGGGCGGACAGAACGAAGGAGCTGGCGGCCGCAGCAGCGATGGTGAGCGGGGGCTGCGGGGCCGGTGCGGGCCGGGGAGCGGTGTCCCGGCGCGGCCTGTGTGAGGCAGCGAGGCCCGGGCCTCGTCCGGCGGGGCTGGGTGAGGGCTGAGGGGTCCCGGACGCGCCTCAGGGGATGCCTGGCCCAGGGTTTGTGGTCAGGTCCTCACTTTGTCCGCCGTCCGAGGCCCATACCCTTCCCCTGAGCCTAAATATTTCCTTTTATCCACACACTGCTTTTCCACAATTAACTGGTTTCGGGGCAGAGAGGATTAGGAGCGGTGTTTTCGCCTGTCCGGGTTATTTTCCCTTGGGTGGGGCACAGTGATGTTTTCCTCGTGATTTTGCTGAAGGTGCCGATCTGGCGGAGAGAAATCGTGCCCGCTGATTGATTGTTTTTTTTTCAGAAACGCTCTTTGCTAATTGGCTGTTATTTTTTTAGCTGGAAGCAAACTTCGGGCTCGCTTGGAATATAGCCCACATTGGCACATTGGCGTGAATCTCGCAATTCCTCAAACCTGGAAGGGGCACTCGATTTCTTGGTTGTTTGGTTGTGGTTTTTTTCCCCCTGTCAGCAAAGGGAATTGAAATCACAGCTGCTGAGTGATAAATGAAGCAGCATTGTCTTTGTCCCGCTCCTTTGTCCCGCTTGGTTATGGCATTCCCAAGCTCCCAGCCATGGGACAGCACCCAGAGCCCAGCACAGCTTGTGTTGGGGCTGCTTTCAGCTGCCAAAATTTGGCACTGGGTAAATCCTTGGCTGCTTGTCCAGACTGGCCTGGGGCTGCTGGGGCCCTGCTGTGCTCTCACCTCAGCCCCTTCCGTGCCAAAGCTTTGCGGAGGAAATTGCTGCTTATTGCACCTGAAAGACCTGCTCGGGTCGGCTCTTTTATTCACTGGCTTGGGCAGTAGCTGTGGCACGGGATTCCTGGCTGCTGGAAAGCTTGGGAAGTTGGCTTTGTGCTCGGGGACGGAGGAGAAACACTGACACACAACATTTTCCCTGCGCTGTGGTTTCACTCTGGCATCCTTCCTGTGACCTTAGCAAAAGGCAGTATGAAATTTTCTTACCTCGACAGGGTAAAATCTTTTTTTTTTTCCATGTTCTGCTCATGTCCAGCCTCTTTCTTTTTCTGTGTTCTGCTCATGTCCAGCCTCTTTCTTTCTTACCTAGACAGTGTAAAAATTTTTTTTTCCATGTTCTGCTCATGTCCAGCTTACCTAGACAGGGTAAAATCTTTCTTTTTCCCTTTCTTTTTCCGTGTTCTGCTCGTGTCCAGCCTGCTCAGAGTTTCCCACCCTCTTCTACCCTGACAAGTTGTATCTGGGTGAGCAGGGGAGGGTTTGCTGAGGCGCTGCCTCACTCGCTTCCTGCCTGGGGTTTCTCCAGCAGTGCTGGGTGCTGTGGAGATAACCCCAATCCCAGCGTTTGTTGTGTGTGGTGTGGCAGCAATCACAGCCTGCCTGTGACTCCTGTGCCCCTTTCTGAGTGGGGATTTTGGGGTTCTGCTCGTCTCTTTTCCAAGTACACGACCTTGCCAATAAAAAGTTGTCTCCATCTTCTCCTGCACCAGCTGCTTCCCCCACAGAGCTGCTGAGAGGGACTTGGGGGTGCTGTGGTGGCAGCTGGCCCTGCCCTGGGCCGAGCCCCAGCAGGGCAGGGGGGATTCTACCCCTGTGCTCAGGTGAGACCCCACCTGCAGAGCTGCCCCAGCCCTGGGGCCAGCACAGGAGGGACCTGGGGCTGCTGCAGAGAGTCTGGAGGAAGTAACAGAGGAGTGGGATTGTTCAGCCTGGGGAAGAGAGGCTTTGGGGTGACCAAACTGTGGCCTTCCAGTTCATGAAGGGCTGACAGGATAG
Source organism: Emberiza elegans (assembly GCA_024865655.1). Classification (NCBI taxonomy): domain Eukaryota; kingdom Metazoa; phylum Chordata; class Aves; order Passeriformes; family Fringillidae; genus Emberiza; species Emberiza elegans. The sequence continues at coordinate 37,597 of JALJVW010000033.1, forward strand.
GTGGAGAGAAGCTGTTTGCCAGAGACAAGGGGGAATGGCTCCACACTGACAGAATTGTCAGGTTTAGGTTGGATATGAAGAAATAATTTCTCCCTGTGAAGGTGCTGAGACCCTGGCACAGGGAACCCAGAGAAGCTGTGGCTGCTCCATCCCTGGAAGTGTCCCAGGCCAGGCTGGAGGAGCTTGGAGCCACCTGGAACAGTGGAAAGTGTCCATGCCCATGGCAGGGGAATGGAATGACATGATCTTCCAAGGTCTCTTCCAAATGGCTCTGTGATTCTACAATTCTGTTGCTCCTGTTATTTGCATCCCAGGCAGTGCAAGACATTCCCTTTCAAGTACTAGCAGGCCTGGTACATGCTTTAGTCCTGCCCTTAGAGCGTGAGCTGAGATTTAGGATTCTATTCAGGATTCTGCTGAGATTTAGGTTTCTACAATTGATGTAGCAGCAGGTGTCCTGGTCTGTTTGCTGTGGTGATTGTGATACAGCTTTCTGTATTAAGAAAAATGTGTATTTCCTAGAAATCTGCATGTAGAAGTCACTCAGGATCCTTTGTGCTCTGTTTCCTTTGCCTCTCCTTGCTCATCAGGATTTATCCATGCCATGTCAGGAAGGACATGTGATAGATATTGCAGGGGTCAAAGGGCTCTGCATGTGGGTGTTGATAAGATAATTTTTGAGGATTCTGCCCTATGGTTGGACCTGCCCAGGAGCAGGGCCCTTCGTGTAGAATGGCAGCATTCAGATTGTGCTGATACTGGGGGCTTTGTCCCAGGCTTGCATAACCCTGCTGGGGAGCTCTGCCAGGGCTCCCTGCTGCCTTTGTTCATGGATGCCTGCTCCCAGAACAATTGCCATGCTGGCCTCGGCTTCCAGACTGCTCCTGCCCAGGCCTCGTGTCTCAGTGCTGGGGGTACCTCCTGGTGGCACCCAGGTGCTCACTGAGTATTTCCAAGAAATGCCCATTTTATTCTCTGGGATGTCTGAGGTCTGAGGAATGGAGGAGTGTGTCCAGATGAGCCCCACATGCAAGGAGCTGGGCACTTCTTTTACCCTAATCATCATGGGTGGCAGCAGAAGATGTTTCCTTGCACGTTCTTGGAGCTGGTGACCCACAGAGATCCATGGTGAGCTCACCATTGGGTGGATCCTGTCCCTTGTGAGTGAGGTCTGTGCTGTCTGGAGTGTTTGCAGAACCTTCTATAAATTGGTTTGCCTAAGGGAGCAAAGTGAATGTGACACCTTGTGTGTATTTTGGGTTAAATGAAATATGAACTTGGTTTTTGGAGTCCTTTGGGCTCCTGTTAAATTGTACTTTTTTTTTTTTGAGCCACCAATCGGTCTTTTCCCATTTTGTTTTGGTAGTTCTACATTCCATGTCTGCAATGGAAGCCAGAATGCTGCTGTACTTACTGTGACTTGCTGCCTTGTTTGTTTTTGTGCTGAGGCTGTAATTAGCCATTGTTTGGCCACTCCCCTGGAGCTCTGGGGCTGGTGGTACAGTATGCATACATTCATATACGTGGCAAACCTCCCCCCCAGCTGCTGTCATTCTAGAAAAAGACAAAGTTTCAGTACGGCAGTGGTGGAAACAAATGCAATGCAGATGAAACTGGTAGTATTGGGGAGCTGGGGGAAGATGAGTGTGGCCTGAATGTGTTTTTGATTTCACTTCAGCTTGTACACCCCGAAGTTCATGAGTTTTGATTTCGGAGCGATCGCGCATCCGGTGTCGCTCTGTCTGCCCACATCCTTTGGTCCTGCTGGGCAGCACGTGGTCCAGACCTCGAGGTGTAATTAGGAGCTGACTAACAAATATTCCCTGCCTGCTGCTCATGCAAAGGTGTTTGTCAGGCTGGGGTTGGCAGGGAGGGCCGGAGGAGCAGAGTCATTACCGGCGTGGGAACCAAAACACCGCAGGCACAGGCAGCAACCAGCGCTCTCTCAGGAGGCTGGGCCGCTGTTGCTCAATCCCAGGGCTGCCTCTCCAGCAGGAATGGGGCAGGCTGGTGGCTCTGAGGCTGGGCTGCTGTTGCTCAATCCCATGGCTGCCTCTCCAGCAGGAATTGGTGGCTCCCAGTCCAGGCTGGTTACTCCAGTCAGATTTGTGGCCAGCACACGTGCAGGCAACGAGGTGTCAGCGAAGGCAGGGCTAATTGGAGTCTTCCTTCCACTTAGGAGCAGAATAAATAAATGAGGCCGCCATGTCCTTGCTGGCCTGGTGTGGTTTGTTTTCAGCCAGGAAGCTTCTCCTGGTTAGAACTCGTTGTGTTGGAGCAGAGGCCTTAATTACAGTGGCAGCACCGGTGTTCCGCCTGCTCCCGTAATCGGAGCTGACCTGACTCGGGCTCTTGGAGCCCTCTCCCTTGGCCTGGATTTACTGTGTGACAGCCACCTCCTGCCTCTCAGCTCTGGGGACGTGAGGGAAGCTGGTGGCAGACACAGATGGTCAGGTTAGGGTGTGTGGGGAAGTGGTCAGGGGGTCCCTAGTTTGGGAATACGTGTGGGTTCAGGTGAAAGCTGAGGATGTGGTATAAACTGACAGAGAGTAGGTTTAGGCTGGATATTAGGAAGGAATTCTTCCTGAGAGAGTGGAGACACAGGGTTCCCAGAGAAGCTGTAGTTGTCCTAGGATCTCTGGGAGGGTCCAAGGCCAAGTTTGGTGGGGCTTGGAGCCACCTGGGATAGTGGAAGGTGTTCCTGGATCCCTGGAAATGTCCCAGGCCAGGCTGGGTGGGGCTTGGAGCCACCTGGGATAGTGGAAGGTGTGCCTGCCCATGGCAGGGGCTTGGAACAAGATGAGCTCAAAGGTTTTTTCTGGCCTAAGCCTTTCTGTGATTCTTTGATCTTAGCACTTCCTCCCCAGACGGTCAGCCTCATGGTATTGCATAACATAAGCTTGCCTTTAAAAGCTACTTTTATTCTGTGGCCCCGTTTTAAACCCACTTTAAATGTTCTTTTGGAGGAAGGAAGGTTCTGCTGGTAAAATCTTTCTTCCTGTTTTTCCCACAGGTAAGCTCAGATAGTGTTTCAATTTCCACAGAAGGCGCTTGTAATGAAAGCCTGAGGTTCTTCAGTTTATTGCCATTCTGTTTCTCGTTTTTGTTTTTTTTTTTTTAAGCCTTTTTTGTGTCCTACAACTCGCAGCTGAGGAAATGCTGTTCTGGCAGAAATGCCAAATGTGCTCTCATTAGCTTTGGCATTCCTCCCCCCTCCCTTTTCCATCATCTGGGACAGAAGAGCATTACTGCAGTTAATTTGTGCTCTTTTGTAGTGGCATAAGTGCTGTCCCTGGAACCAGCTCAGCTAGCTAATGACTTTTAGAAATAAAGTACTAAGGATGTATTCCTAATCTGTGCAGCTACAAATTCAATATGTAAACTGCTTAGGTAGCTGAGTGCATTAATATCAGTACAAATGAGCACTGCAAGTCCTAATGATAGCAATTAGTATTTTATCTGATACCTGGGTCTGTCTTACTGCTCTAAGAATAAAATCAAATCCTCCAGTGGAGGTTTTTTTTTCTCCCTGCACTTTAGTGTGCTCATAAGTCAGGTTTTTAAACTGCTGCTGAAATAATCCTGTGGCTTGTGAAGCTTTTATGTGGAGAAGGTTCTCTTACAGAAATAAAAGCAGCTTATCTACTCTCTTTTAATGGGAAGGGAAACCTTTATTTTTTGATGCCTTCACAAATAAGCAGTTTATTGTCTTCCATGAAATTCTGTCCTGTAGACAGGTTTAAAATCAGGTCAGCCTGTTGTCTTTAGCCCAGCTGGGGAAGCAGGAAGAGTTTATTCACTCTGAGCAGCACCTGCAGGGTAAGGGATTCTGATGGCTGGGCTACCCAGAGGCTGATTATTCCCCTTTATTCCCCTGTAAAATGAGGAAGTGCTGTGGGACTGCAATCTTAGAGAATTCCAGAATGGTTTGGGTTGGGAGGGACCTTGGAGATCATCCAGTTCCAGGTTGCTCTGAGCCCCATGCAGCCTGGGCTTGGACACTTCCAGGGATCCAGGGGCAGCCCACAGGGAAGGATTCCTTCCTGACATCCATCCCTCTGTCAGTGGGGAGCCACACACCCTTGTCCTGTCATTTTTTTCCTGTAAAAAGTCACTCTGTCTCTTATAAATAAGCTCCCTTTTAACCCAGCGTGTTCCTAAGTGTAATAAATACATTTGAGTGCAACCTTCTCAATGCCCTCTGGTTTCTGTGGGATTAAGTGAATAATTCAGAATGTAAAGATCTCTCATGTCTTGCTGGCTACTTTCAGGAAAAGGAGCATTTGGGAAGAACTGAGCCAGAGAGCTGAGAAATTGTAATTCACTGCTAACTTGTCTTCCATGCCAATTTTTACTGGGTTTTTAAATCCCAGTTTTTATTATCCTCCTAAAAGGATCAACCTCATCCTTCAAACTCATCTAAATATGAAATGAGTGAAGAAGAAAAGGGAGAAATAGAGAGAAAACTTTATCTGGTCAAACTGTAACACTTGTGGATTGGTTTCAGATTGGGTTTTTTTAAAGCAAGAAAGGGGAAGAAATTTTCAATGTCTTATGAACATAGTGAAAATGTCCTCTCATTTGTTCACAATTTGGATTTACCATTGAGTTCCTGTATGTAATTTCTCAGGGGTTTCAGTGACAACAAAATGTGCAGACAGCTGGGATCTTCTGTCCCGAGCTTTCTCCAAGAGTGAGGTCAATCTCTTGCCAGATTTGTTTATTTTGGCTTGGCCATTGACTGGAGTGACTTCTGTCAAGAAGGTCATGTTCCATTTTGACTCAGGGCTCAGTGTCCTCCATCTTCAGGGGAAAAAAAAGAAAAAAAAAGGGCACAGCCCACTTTATATTTGATGCTGCAGCATTTTCTTGCCATGAGTTGTGAGCAGCTATTGAGGCAGCAGCCCATTAGTGGCTCCATTTCCCTCCTTTAAGTGCAGCTCCAAGCCAGAATGATATCCTGGAATTTCATCCTGGGCAAAGAACCAAAGTCATTGCTGCTGGTTAAACGCTCGTTTCCAGGGCTCTGCCAGTGAAGATTGTGCAAACTCGCTGAAACTTAAGTAGCACCTCTGGTTAGCTGGAAAAGGTGGCTCTTCTGGAATTCTGGGGTTAAATGGGCTTTGTGGTGAGCGGCTTGGAGGACGGGGCATTCATTAGCTGGGACATTGCCTAATTGCAGCGGTTTGTGTGGCTGCCTTGTTTTGGAGGCTCTGAAGTATTTTTAAATTGCCCTTTGCCAAGTGAATAGGTGCTAATTTGCCTTCTCAGAGCTCAGTGCTGCCGCTTTTGCCCAATTCAGTCCCTGTCCCTTCAGCCTGTGCTGGGACATGGGTGAAAACCTTCCTGTGTTAAGGGTTAACGCTGTTAATTCTGTTTTAAAATTTTTTATGTATTTATTTTTACTTATTTTATTAATTAATAATTTAATTTTATTTAATTTCAATTTTATTAATTTGAAAAATCATGTTTGGGTTTCTTAAATACTTTCAAACTCTGCCATGTTATACACGTTTCACTGCTTTTCCAATGGAGTGAGTATTCATCACTGTTGCTTTTTGGTAAGGAAACCTGCCTTCCTCCTTTGATTATTAGGAAAAAGTTGGCTGTTTTTTTATACTGTTAGTAGCCTCTCCAGCTGTATTGGAATGGCACATTACCCCCTAAAAAATGTTAATTAAATGATGATTCTGTTGCTGGTTTGACCCAGAAATGAGACCTGTGAATGGTCCTGAGAAGGGAAGTTTTTAATTTAGTGGTTGTTGAAAAAACTGCTCTATTCCCACCCGAAATCCAACAGTGCAGGAATCAAGGATTAATTCCTTCCAAGGTTTAGTTACAAATGTTTTGAAAAGTCCCACGTACTTTCCTTGTTGTTTGGAGAGTGAAGCTCTCAAGTGCTGGAGATCTCCCCATTTAAACTGGGCTGGTCAAAAGGGAAGAGGGATTTGAACAGGGCTCTGTTCTTGCTTAATCTTCTTATCTCTAGAAACCCTTTCCCAGATAATTGGATGGAAGACCCTGTTCAGGGGGAAATGTCCTTTCTGTCCTGTGCACATCCAGTTTTTCTGATGCTCTTGAAGAGCATCTGGTTTGAAGCTATTGATTAGGAACTTGGGCTGTGTCCCGACACTAATTCCTGCTTTGACGCTGTAATTGTGCTTGCATCACCGTTTTCTGGGGGTTATTTTGGCAGCAGCAGTGTTTGCCTCTCCCGTCCCCCCTCGGTGTGTAACATGCTAATTAGAGCTTTAAATTAAGGACTTGCTGAGTGCTTCCATCTTCATTGAAAATCCAGCCCGAGGTACTTAATGGACCTGTTTTGGTGGTGCCTTCACTCACCACCCGAGAATTCCTTGGAAAAAAATTATCACAGTTCCTTTTCTTGGGGAGTGGTGAGATCTGGTGGTGGTTCTTGGGACTGTGCAGAGAATCTTACATTACTTATCTGCTCTTGGTGCTTCTCTCTCAGTATTTTGAAGGTTTGTGCTTTTCTCTGTGACTCCTGAGTGGAAGAGAATAAAAACTATCTCCAGCCTCTGGTTTTTATGTCACAGATCCTTCAATGAGGTCCACAGCTCACAAGTGGCCTTATGCAGCTCAGATACCAAAATCCTGATTCCTCACAGAGTAGGACACCTTGCCTCTTCCTCTTTGTCCTCATCTCAAATCTCACATGGGCAGACTGCTTGACTTTGTATATTTGTTCTCTAAATTTGTACCACAGTGATCCAAAATACAACTTCCAAACAATGAAACCCTAATTCAATTTTCAGAAATAAGCAGCCAGAAGCACACTTGATTAAAACTATTTCTAGAAAGAACTAAACAGTGTATCTAGGATCTGTAGCACTGATTTAGAAAGCTCAGATCATCTACCACTCCAAAAAATGGCTGGAATAATTTGATTTCTTTGAAAGGCAAATAGAAAATTTCCTTGCTTGAAGAAAAAGGAAAAGATGCTCAGTTTAGTTGAAATGTACCTCTAGGACACACTTCTAGAACTCTAACTAATTTTTGTAGGAATTAAGGAAAGCATGGGGTCTGCATACCAGACAGCCCCTTTTTAATCAACAGTTGGATTTTTGATGCCCTACTTGTTTTCATTTGTGTTTTCCTCAACTTTGCACAGGATGCCATTACTCCCTACAAGGAAATCCTCCAGATGTACTGGGAGAAAGTGACAGGCTTTGTGAACGCTCTCTGTGAGGGACTGGAGCCCTGGCAGCTCATCGGGTTGACTTTTTCTTCCACACTTGCAAGCGTGTGGTTGCATGGCTTCCTCTGCCAGCCTGAGAGTAAGTATTGGACATTTTCTTAAGAAAAGAGGGTGGAACAAGGCCAAACTCTTGTTAAAACAGATTCTGAAAAATGCATATTTTATGATTGGCTTTTCACAAATATTCAAATGAATATTGTATGTTTATGTTAGAAAGTTATGCTGTATTAATTTTCTTAAGTAGTGTGTTAAATACAGTTTTAGGTTATAACATAATGTTAAAATAGAAACTATGCTATGTAAGGTACATATGTATGTACTTTGTACGTACTATGTACTTTTTTTTTAAAAAGAGGACTCACACCAAGATAGCAGCCACGGGACACCCAAATCTCTCAGAGAATTTATTGCTCCATTATTAAGTTATTCCTGCCTCACTCAGTCAGGATGGCGCTGTCAGGATTCAGAGGAAGAAGCTGACACTGCCCAGACAGAATCCTGTGTTTGAATGGAATTTATGCATCGTGGATGAGGTGTAGGAATATGCAACAGGCTGTTGCTTTTAAGGGTTAATCCTCTGTTAACGTGGGGCCTTTTTCGGGCTTATTTTGCCCAGAAAGAGGCACCCAGACCATCCATAACTTTGTTTCTATTGTCTCATATTGTCCTAATCCAAATTGTCCAAATTATTATCACTCTATTTATATTGCTATTTTTATAACCATTTTATTACTACTAAACTTTTAAAATTCTAAAAACAAGTGACTGGCGTTTTTCACAAGATTTTCTGCCGTCACCTAATATTTACCAAATTCTTCTGAATTAAGGTCAAGGCCTGCCTGGTAAATGAAGCTCCCCCATTCTGTCTGAGGGTGCATGGAATGTGCTTCTCTCTCCTTCCCTTTCCCTTCCCTCCCTTTTTCCTTTGGCTAAACCATGTGCTTGTCACAACACACTCTTCTTGCCCAAACCCTGGGGGGATTTATGGAGAGCTGGGTTCCTGTGAGCTTAGTCACTGCTGCAGAGTGTCTGGATAACTCCTGGCTGTTTCCCTTCCTGCTGGGGGAGGAGATGTGGTCTTGATTGCATGCTGGGGACACATTTCATCCTCAAGATGTTCAAGATATAACTGCATGTGATAGTGTGAAGAAATTTTCTTCTTGTAATTTTTTAAAAAATAAATTTCCGGAGTATCTTCCTGTTTTGAGTGGTTTCTGGTACTGGCAGCTCTTCAGTGGAGCTGAGTTCTGCAGAACTGCAGTTTTCTCTGGTGGTGTGATGGCCTGAGGTCACTGCCATGCCCTCAGAGGTGCATTTCAGTTCCCACAGGCCTTGGGGTTGCACTCTGGGGGCAGCTTGTTAAAAACAGCCAAGTTTTTAACTTGATGTCTCCTTCTGTGTCTGTTTCTGAAGTAGCTGAACAGTGGGAATGTCTGTAAGGAACAAATTGCTGCTGTAAAACTTCAGTTCAGGACAGTTATTTTCCTGGCTAGTATTTGTACTGTTGCCCAATGTATTTTGTTTAATTATGGACTAACTCTTAGGAGATCTGATTAGACTGGCAGCATTTTTCAGGAGTTTGCAGTTTTTTCGTGCTGTGAAATTAATTGGTGGAACAGTGCACACTGAGATGTGCAGCAGAAATGTCATTACCAGGGCTCTAAAAAGTATTTATTACAGAATGTGCCACTTAGTGTCCTTGGTAGCTTTTCAAATTGCATATATGAAGTGAAATGTATATGAAGTGTAGGTAGAATTGCAAAGTCTTCAAATGGTTGATTTTTAAACTTTATTTAGTTGTTTTTTTGGTTTGTCCTGTAACTGCTGGTGTGGAGGTAGCACTGGGAAGGCATTTTTGGTGGCTGTAAAGCATCTGTGTCATCCAGATTTCATTCCTGCCTTTGGAGATACCCGAGGAGTTTTCCATGCTTGTCATCAGTGGCTTCTCTCATTTGAGTCTCTGTGCTGTGGTGGAATTTCTGCTCTTCCCTGTGTCCATCCCCTTTCCCTGAGTCACCTCCCAGTGCATCAAACAGGGCAAATCCATTGTCACAAATGTCCCTGTTCTTCCTTCCTTTGGTCTGGGAGCCTGTTCCACACTGCTCAGTGGTTTTGTTTGTAAGTAACTATTCTGCTTTTTAGAGGCAGGAAATGTTAATAATTCCTTACCTTTAGCAAACCCTGAAATCCATCTTTTTCCTGCTAAAATTCCACATGTGGGTGTGAATTCCCATGCAAGTAAAAACAAAGAACTGATTCTTGCACTCCAGATGTTTCCATGGCATGGTCCATCCATGAAAATCTTGCTCTTGGAGCCACTCATCTGTCTCACCCTGTGTTATTTCAGCTTGGATCAGGAATGCTGAACCTGGATCATGAGCTGCATCAGAAGTTTCTATTTTGCTTTTTTGTTTCTCAGGTTCATTTTCTGCTTTTTGTCTTTCAGGTTTGACATCCCGAACTAAAAAACAATTCTTTAAACTGCTGAGAAAAATGCCATTTGTTGGGGCTATAGTAAGTATTTGAACAAGTATTATAGGACTGTTCCAGGTCCTTTTTTCAGCTCTTTTGGAGAATATACAGTTCAGTGCATCTTTGTTGTCATGTCACTGTGATCCTAATGACCCAAGACATCTGGAATGTCTTCTGCTGCCTCCTGATTTAATGACAGATGTAATTTCTATCCAATCTTCATGTCATAGCATCACTCCCATAATAAGGGGGTTCCACCTCTTTTTATGTTTTGAGCTATTTGTATTATCCAAGAATGAGTGAATTTGTCAGAAACATTTCCTCATTTTTCGATTTTAAGAAAATGATTTTAATTCTGGAAGAAGGTTCAAGATTGAACTGGAATTATTTTTCTGAAGCAGTGTGTGTGGAGTGTGAGACAGCAGTTGTCACATTGACAGCAATTACACAGTGTTGGGCAATGTGTTTTTATTTTAATCGAGCAGCTGGTCATGATTTGTTCAGGCCTCAGATAACTATTAGCAAAAGTTAGCAGAAGGATATCAGCACTTTGTGTAATCATTAAAATTACTTAGGAGCTCTAGTGTTTGGCAGCTGGTTTTTGGTGTTTGTTTGTTTGTGTGGGTTTTGATTTGTTTTGGGATTTTTTGGGTTTTCTGGGGTATTTTTGTGGTGGGATTTTTGGGGGGATTTTTTGGGGTTTTTTGGGGAGGGGGATTGGGTTTTTTGTTTTATTTCTTGGGTTTTTTGGGGTTTTTTGGTTTTTCTTTGCTTTCAAAGGTTTGTTTTTTGTTTGTTTTTTTGGTTTTTTTTTGTTTTTGTTGAGGGTTTTTTTAGGGGTTTTTTTTGGTTTTTTGGGGGGTCTGGGGGTTTCTTTTTTGTTTTGTTTTTTGGGGGTTTTGGGTTTTTTTGTTTTTTTCATTTGGTTTGGTTTTTTTTGGTTTTTGGAGTTTTTTTGAGGTTTTTTGTTTTGTTGTTTTTTGTGTTTTTTTTTAAATTTTGTTTGTTTTCTGTTTTTTTTCTCCTAAAAACTTGAAACCACAACTGTCAGCATGTTTTAGCAGGTTAAGGACTGGGGCTGAAGAAATGCACAGCTGGGTTTATTTCACCTTGTAAACCACAGTATCACACTCGATTGCACTTCCTGCTGCTTGCTGTGCTGGTGTATTTACACCCTGATTCCAGGGGTCACATCTCTTCCAGGCAACTTTATCCAAAGAGAGTAGCACAGAGGAATTGTATTTTGTTCCCAGGTGAAGGGAGGAATGATGAATCTGTCTCCATGTTTTCAGAAGGCTGATTTATTATTTTAAGATACTATATTATATTAAAGAATACTAAAATAAACTATACTAAAGAATAGAGAAAGGATACTTACAGAAGGCTAAAAAGGATAATAATGAAAACTTGGGACTCCTTCCAGAGTCCTGAGACAGCTTGGCACTGATAGGCCAATAAGTCAAAATAATTCACATGAAACCAATGAAAACAATCGCCAGTTGCTAAAAAATCTCCAAACACATTCCACATGTGAGCAAAACACAGGAGAAGCAAATGAGATAAGAACTTGTTTTCCTTTTTCTCTGAGGCTTCTCAGCTTCCCAGGAGAAAATCCTGGGCTGAGAGATTTTTCAGAAAATATGACAGTGACACAGAGGAATTTTTTTCTTTTTGCTGAGGAGACAGAAGGAATTCTCCAGTTTCTCCCACATCCCTCTGGAAGGGACTAAATCCCTTCTGAGGATCTTGTAAGTGTGCCAGCTTTCACCTCCTAACCTGAGTAGCCCTTGATCAAGCAAATTCTCTTCTGCTTGTTTCTTGCCTGCCTGTTAGAAAAGAACACTTTATACAATCCCTGTTGTGTCCAGACTTCCCTTCCCAGGGCTGACCCTGCTCCCCTGTGCCAGAGCTCTCCTGCTGTGTCCTTCTCTGTGTCCTCTTCCTGCTCTTTGGTAGGTTGATACCTGATAACTTATCAGGTGCTCATAAGAGGCCTTGACTTTGAGGCATTCCAATGTCCAAAAGTCAATATCCCAACACCTGTGTTGCCTGGAAGGAGAATGCTTACTTTGGAATGTGGTGAGAGGTTTGTGTGTGTGTGTGAGAAACTCTGGGGTTTCCTGAGTGCAGGGTGTGGGTGGGAAGAAAGAAAATCTTCCTGTATTGATTCTTTACTGAGATTTCTTTATTGTGTCTCCATTTTTGTGAGTTTCTAAGCTGTGTGTGTGGGGGTAGAGGAGGCAAAGTACAAACCAATGCCCCCAAAGACCTCTACAAATTAAAAACTTGTGACTTGAAAAGGTTTGCTGGATAAAAATACAGTTTTTTTCCTTGAGTTTTGTTTTCTCAAGCACTAAGGGGTCAAAGCTCCCAGTTCCCATCTGCTCCATCAGCACCACAGATACAGCAGGTCCTGTCCTGCACACACTCACCAATTATTTAGAATTTGACCAGTGCCATAGTTTGATAGGCTTTTTTCTTTCCTTTTAGATTCAAAAGAAGATTGATGAAGCCTTGAATGATGTCACTTCCAGTTTATCCTTCCTGAAAGATGAAAGGGAATATATCAAAGCACTGCCAGAACAAGGCATGAGCCAGCCTGAAGTGCTGCAGAAGATGAAAGAGTACAGCTCAAAAGGTGGGTCTGTACTGCAGCAGACACCACACATGACACTTCCTCTCCTAAATGACTCCCAGTGACTCCTGCTCTTGGTTTCAGCTTAAATATTTTGTCCCCTTTCAAGTTTTTGTCTGTTTTTCTTCTGGATGTGACTGAGATTTGTGAGATCTAATGCTTTACATTGAAATTCTGTTCCTTCCACAAGAATTCTGGGCCAATGGGGAGATGGGAGAGCTGAGGAGAGGAGAAATATGGATGAAATTCTCTTTTTGGATTGCATTTCTGAGCAGCTGCCTTGATGTTTGACTTTACCAGAAATGTGAAGCCCCAGAAAATACTCACAATCAAAAAAGCAATTTCCAAGTAGGATTGTTAGGGAATTTCCAAGACTGTGACCTCAGTTAAGAGAGACAATGGTTTGTGCCTTGAAAAAGCCTTTTAAGGAAAAGTGATGATGATGTTCTCCTGGCTTGAGTCCACACAAGCAGTGTCTGACACTTCATCTGAGTTGCCTCTCTGATGTTTACATGTTCCCTCTGCTTTTGTGCCTCTTACTCCTCATGAGCAAATCTGGGTGACTTCCTGTCCAGGGAGAAGATACAACTGCCCTGCTCCTATCCCAAATTTGAGAAATGCCTTGAATTTTCTGCTAGAACAGTGCATCTGCTCCAAATTCAGAAACATGATCCAGTATCCTGGAACAACTTCCTTCTTTTCTACTGCTGTGTATTGCTAACGTTGTTTCTGTCTGTGTTTTCTCTTAAATTTTTGTTTCCTTCCTTCACTGGGTTCTTTTTTATTTTCTGAAGTCCCCCCTATTTTCGCCCCACACCCCTTTGGAAGTTGCCTGGAAGTCCCAGTTTAGGTGAAATTTAATTGAGGTGCCAGCACTGTGGATTTTAGCAGTACAAACTTGGCTTTTCCATCTCTTCCCAGCTTCCTGGGGTGGTGAGTGCTCTTTGAAAGTGGCTTTAATTTAGTGTCCAGTTGGTTGAACAGCAGTTTGGGAGACTGCTGGGGATTAAGTGGATTATTTATTAATATAACTGCGTGCTCCAGCTGCATGTTGGTTATGTGCTGACTCTTTAGTCATCATTTACTTAGTTTGCTAACTTCACACAGTGCCAGGGGCTCAGCTTCACACACAGCTGTCCCTGGGCCATGAAACTCAGGGAAATCTCAAAAGCTGAGTCCTCCTCTGTGGAACTAAGAGGATTTTCCATGTGCTTTTCCACCCTGGCTGGGAATGGCTGTGTTTGTGAGCAGTGTGCCCTTCCCTCTCTTGCAGGAGATGTACGCTGGCAGGATGGGAAAGTCTCAGGGACTGTGTACAGTGGTGAAGAGAAACTCACCCACCTGCTGGTCAAGGTAAGGTGCAAGCAGGCCAACTTTGCATTTTCAGGGTGACCAGAAACCCCTCAGAGCTGTTCCAGCATCCCAAAATAAATAGGGAAGATCTAAAACTTAAGTCTGGGAAGGGGAATTAGTGGCAATTTGGGCAGTGTGACTCTGGCCAGGTAACTGTCCCTGTGAAAGCACCTTGTAGAGATAAATGGGATCTAATCAGATGAGGTGCTGTTTTGAGTGAGATAGTAATTAGTGATTACAGGTGAACTGGAGACTGGTACTGGAACAGCTTTCACTGTTTTGAGCAAAACTAAACTCCTCTTGGTTTGAACAAAAGAGAAGTTTTGGGAAATGTTTTTTGAGCAGCGGAGCACTGAATCACTGTCACAGTGTCCAAGTGCAGTGGAGCACTTAGACAATGGAGCATTGGCATGCTTCAGCAGTGTTTCTGTGAGTCTGTTTACCTGCTCAGGAACTCCTCCCTTTGAGAAGGCTGCAAAATAACCTAAACAGCCTAAAGGTTTGTTTCCAAGTACATCTCCTTCCAGAGTTGTTTTGCTAGAAAGGGAAGTCTGGCCCTCTTGTTCCTGGGAACAGTTTTTGTTGCAGGCTCTGTTTGGTGGCTCCTATTGCTCTTTTTTTCCTCGTGTTGACATTTTCTGTGCCACTTTTGGAGAAACAAAGCTCAGAGCAGCCTTTCTGGAGGGGCCTCGGCTTGGATCACTTTGTGGAAACATTCCCTTTGTTTGTGCTGATTATTCACTGGTTTGTTTTGCTGTATTTTATTTAACATCCCTGCAGTTGCTTTTTGATCTGGCCTGCAGGAGGTTGGGGCTGGCCTGTTCCAGCCTTATATCCTCTGAGTCCACAGTTGTGGAATGAGCAGAAATACTGGTTTCCACAGCCTCTTTCCTTGTGGTGTGGGTGGGCATTTGTGCTTTACTGCTTGCTTCAAAACCCCCTCTTAACAGTAAACTTGAGAACAAGTTCTGCTAAGTCACTTTTTTTACCTGATTTGTGCAAAGCAATTGCAGGATTTATCTGCAATTAAAAACAGCAAAATTATTAGATCTGTCCTTACAACAGGAGATATTGCTGTGCTGTAGAATCCAGTGAGAGGTCTGAATGCCTTAGAAAAACATTTATTTTTTCTTTATTTTACTCCTCAGGATCCCAGCTTGTGGCATTTACTTGCAGGAGCAGTTAAGTCCTGTAATATTCTTAGGGTAAAATGGAGCTAATTTGCTTCTAGAGTGCACATGGGGAGATCTTAAAGCCTCATCTGCAAGTCTTAACTTTCTCTCTTTGTTTCCTGAAGGTGTATGAAGAGTTTGCCTGGAGTAATCCTCTCCATCCAGATATATTCCCTGGTCTGAGGAAGATGGAAGCAGAAGTAGTGAGGATTGCCTGCACGCTTTTCCACGGGGGCCCCAAATCTTGTGGTGCTGTAAGTAGCCTGTCTTTGCCTCCTGAACATTTTGTGTATTTTTGACTTTGATCAGTGCAAATGCACCTTGTGCTCTCCAGGTGAGCATGAGGGTGAGCTCATTCTGGTGTATTCCATGCCAGCTGTGTGGAGGTTGCTTAATTCCTCTTCTTGAGAGAGACAATTTCACTCAGAGGAACAGTTTTCTAAACATGACCATTTACTTCAACTTTTTTCCCCCCACTCTTAAGTGACACAGGCTTGATGGCAGTTGGAAAGGAGAACTGGTGTAATGCAGCCTGGCTGGATGTCAGTGGGGAACTGTGAACAGAGAAATGTCACTCTGAGAAGCTCCCCTCAGTTTTACTCTCTGAGCTGGAGATCTGTGAGCCTGCCAGATTGCTGAGCTCGAGGGCAAGGCCAGCTGGCTGCCTGGCTACTCACCAACAAGCAGGCATGGCATGGATTGTCAGCTGTCCAGCTGGAAAGCTGCATTTCCAGGCTCGTGTGGCCTTCCTGTGCTAACCAGTTGTACAGTCTTGATAAAATTCCCAGCAAGAGTCCAAATGTGTGTTCTTAGGCTGATGGAGGGCAGTGTTGACACAAGAGCTTACGAGCTGGACTGGCCTTGAGTGGGCTCTCCCCGGCAGCTGGAGGGTTCCTTGTGGTGAGGAGGTGAGTACTGGAGTAGCTTTGTAGAAGGTGTAGTTGGGATCACACTCCCAGTGGGATTGAAGGTTAGCTCAGCTGCGTGGGCGTGCAAGATGTGATTGTGGTTGAGAGGAGGAGGAGGTGACACCCTCTGACCTGACTTTTCTTCTCAGGACTGTGTTCCTTGTACCATCTTCAGCTTGTGAAAATGCCAGTCACTTGGTTTTAAAATTTGAAAAGTTGAATAGTAATAAAATGGTTATAAAAATAGTAATATAATTAGAGTAATAATAATTTGGACAATTTGGATTAGGACAATAGCAGACAATAAAAACAAAGAGTTATGGAGAGTCCAGGTGCCTTTATCTGGGCAGCATAAGCCCGAAAAAGGCCCCACATTAACAGAGGATTAACCCTTAAAAGCAACAGCCTGTTGCATATTCCTGCACATCATCCATGATGCATAAATGCCATTCAAACACAGGATTCTGTCTGGGCAGTGTCAGCTTCTTCCTCTGAATCCTGACTGAGTCTTCAGGGCTGAGCAAGGTGGGAAGAAGTTTATTTCTTCTGATAATGGAGCAATAAATTCTCTTTCTCTGAACGATTTAGGTGTCCTGTGGCTGCTGCCTCATTCCTTTCTTTAAAAAAAGTATTTTACATAGCATAGTTTCTAATTTAACATTATGTTATTACCTAAAACTATATTTAACACTACTTTAAAAAAATTGATACAGCATAACTTTCTAACAAAGCACATATAATATTCATTTAATGTTTGTGAAAAGCCAATCATAAAATAAACATTTTTCACAAGCTTTAGAGGAGGAACGTGTGTCTTTGCTTACAAAAACCATTTCACCTCACCTCAGCTGCCTTCTGGCTTGCAGAGCTGAGATTATCCCTGGAGTGGGGCAGGGGCTGGGCATGAAGCTGCTGGGACTGGTTTCTGTCAGCTGTTGGGACATCAGCTGGCACAGCAGGCAGAGGGCTCTGTGCCCCTGGTGGGTGCTTGGGGGACTTTGCTTGCTGAAGCCTGCATGGGGAACCTTGGGGTTTTGTTATGTAAAACACGATGGAAAGTTGCCAGCCTTGGCCTTGGGTGCTCTCCCACTGAAATGGAAAAGTGGGATTGCCTAAGAGGAGGTCAGAACAGGTGAAAAACTGCATGGCCAAAGTGAGACCTGCATGAATATAGTTTGGGGAACCCTGCTTTTCCTTCTGTCCTCCTCTCACTCCTGAGGATGGTGCCACACAGCAAAGGAAGGGCACAGCCTGCTGTGGGGTTCTGTCCTAGCAAGTTGATCAGCCAGAAACAGAAGATGAATTGCACCCCTGTAATTACCATGTCTGAGTGAGTGTTTCCAGTGGACTTCTTGTCTTCCTCCCACTGCTCTTCCTGACTGTGAAGTGTCCAGAGTTTTGTATTTGCAGGGTGCCCCATGGCAGGAAGGAATGATGAATCTGACTCCATGTTCTCAGAAGGCTAATTTATTATTTTATGGTACTATATTAAAGAATACTATAGTAAACTAAACTAAAGAATACAGAAAGGATACTTACAGAATGCTAAAAAGATAATAATGAAAACTCATGATTCTCTCCAGAGTCCCAGCACAGCTTGGCCCCAGTTGGCCAATGAGTGAAAACCGCTCACAGCAGAATCCAATGAAACAATCACCTGTGGGTAAACAATCTCCAAACACATTCCACATGTGAGCACAACACAGGAGAAGCATATGAAATGATATTGTTTTCCTTTTTCTCTGAATCTTCTCAGCTTCCCTGGAGAAAAATCGTGGGTGAAGGGATTTTTCAGAAAATGTGACTGTGACATCCAGAGTTGCTGATCACTGATGGAGAGATGTGGGTTGGGTATATGGAGGTCACATGCTCTTTAAGTAGTTGGGCTCAAAGACTTCTCTTATTTTCTTTTATTCTCCCCAGAACTGAACTAACATTTCAGAAAAATTTCTGGAGGCTTGGACTAGTGCAAACTCAATTAAAAAGAGGATTTTTTTCAAACTGATGATTTGCTTTCTGTCTTGGGAAGGCCCTGCTGCAGCTGGTGGCTCAGTGCTGCAGTTATACTTCTAGAACTGGTGAGACTGTAGAGAGGTTTTAATGCTAAACCAGGGGAGGTGCAGTGCTCTGAGTTAAACTAATCCTTAAACTAATCTTTCCAAGAGGGGCTTCTGGCTCATTCTACTGAGAAGGCCTCTGGGTTTACTCAATTCAACTTTTGCAGTGTTGAAATTTAGAACAGCTGCTTTTTCCCCCCCTGAACTTTCTTCACTGCCACCTCCGAGAGGCAGAGTGTCATAGTGCCAGGCCTCTGTCCCCTGGATTTCCTAACCTGATTTAGAAGCAAGGGACTGCTTGGCCAATTTGTTGGTGGTCCCTGAAGGCAGTGGAACTTGTTGGTCTTCCTGTAGAGGGTGCCTGCATCTGTGCTGCATGGAAAGCACCAAGTTTCTGTCTGGATTTCTCATTGAGGCAGTTTCACTTCCTTTGTGCTTGATTTCCATAGCACATTGCAGAGCAGCACTTTGTGGCAGTAGCACTCTGCTGCTCGGCCTGGGAGAAGCTGCCCAGTGACACATCCATGCTGTTCCCAAGGTTTTTAGCAGCCTGGGATCTCTGTGTGGTCCTGCCCTGTGTCATGTGGGCATCTCCCTCAGCAGGATCTCTGGGCAGCTTCCTCTTTGAAAGTTTTTGGTGTGTTTCATAAAACACTGTCTTTTTTACATTTCTGAATGTTCAATCAGACGAGCAGCTTGTGTTATTTACAGGAGTTGCCTTTAGCTGAGCCATGTGGGCTGTAATTCTCCTTTTGTTGACATGGGCATAAAAGCTCTAACAGTGCCCTGGTGGATGGGGAGGTTCAGACATGCCTTTGCCTTAAATTGCTCTGGGAGATGTTTCAAGTTTTTAAGCAGTTCTAAAAGTAATTATTTTCAGCAGTGGATGGATGTTTCCTATTTCTCACTAATTACTACTATTGTTCTTACTGTAATTGTGCTATGCAAGAGCAGAGAGACAGGGATCAGTGAGTTGGGGCGCCTGGAAGATTCTAATCACGTTCCTGCAATGATTTGGAAGGACTAATTAAGCTCAGCACTTAGAAGAGGAACAGGGGAGTTTGTTCTTGTCTGATGTGTTCATGTTCACAAGGTGCTTTGTTTTTGCAGTGTTAGCTGTGTGGATTTCCCCTGTAATTTGGGGAGAAATCAGCACTTTTATGCAAGCTGCAGTATTTTTGTTTTTAAGTAGCTTTTTGTACTTTTAAAAAGAAAGGGCAGCTTTGAAGTGTAGGGGAAAATTCTGTGTGCGTGTGAGACATGAGTATTTGATGTGGATCTCTCTGGGAATTCTTCTTCCATTTACTCTACAGCTGAGGACAGGAGAGAGAAGGCAAAATCACCAGATGCAAGTCTAAGCTTCGTGTAGAAACACATTTTGTCTCTTTTCCCCGAATTCTGTGGCTTCCAAACTTTGGCTGCACATTTGAAGTCGGGAGACATGAATGATATGTCTTGAGGGGGGCTTAAAATGTGCAGATCTGTCAGATTTTTATCTGTAGTGATGAGCAGGTCACCTTGAGAGACACAAGTTGTGGAATTTACAACCTGCAGGTTTCCAGGGGTTTTATGGGAGGCTGCCACAACATTATGACCATGCAGTGGATTGTGGTGTGGTTTTTACTCTGTTACCCTAGAAATATATTGTTGTTTGCTTTTTTTTTTTTTTTTAAATTCATGGGGTGGTTCAGCTCAGTGAAACTTTTGGTCAGCTTTGTCTCCAGGGTCTGAATGGACCTGTTGTTAGGTGAAATTGGAAGCAAAACTTCAGAGACCATAAACCAAAGTGGTTCTTTAATGTCTGACAGTTTGACAGTGACATGGCCAAAGGAATCCTGGACTAGGGACCATATCTCTTATTGCTGTTGTAATGTTGTGGTTCCAGAGCACTGGGATTTGGAGGGAGGGAGCAATGGAAGTGATACAGTGAGTTTGGAAAGCAGGAGGGATATTTATATTTATTCCCTGTGCTGTCTCCTCTCCCCTCCCATTCACAAAACAACAAATAAATCAAGAACACAAAATGTCTGTTTACTTTCCTTTTCCCCCCACACTTTGCCTGGCCTTTGAAGATAGTGCAGGGTTGCAGAGCTGCCTAAACAATGCCTGTTTCCAGACCCTTTTCCCATGGCATGGAAAAGCCTGTTGGCTTCATTGAGGGGAGAGAAGAATGTGTGTGAGCCCTGGGCGGGTGCTGAATCACCGCGCCTTGGCCTGGGTGCCTCAGGCACTGGGGAACTTGGATCCTGTGACAGTGATTCAGGCTCTGGCTGCAGCAGAGCGAGTTTGCTGTCAGTGGCTGAGCTGACAAAGCCTCCTGTAAAGGAGCAGCCTCCATGCACAGGTATCATCCATGTGGACCAAGAGGATTTTGGTGTTGGAGCTGTGCTGGGTAAAGGTGCTGTTCCAGACTCTGGCACTTCTCTGTGCTGGAGACTCAGGATGTGCTGACTCTGAGCCAATTTAGGAAGCTGAGCTGGCTGAAATTCAGCTTTTTTTGGGTGGATTTTCAGCTGTCTGAAGAAGCTGTCTGTGTGGTCATCTGCCAGTGGGTGCCTGGGACAAGATCCATCCTGGATGTTCTTCCTTACCCTGCATGTGGCTGGCTGCTGACAAGTGTTGGCTCTGACCTACCAAAAACTGTGTGTGGCTCAGCATTCCCATGCAGGGGATAGAGCCAGACTTTGGGGAAAGGCTTGTTACATATGAAGGCAAGATGTGGATGTTTTGGTGTTAGGATTGAAATGGGAATAAGACTGTACAGAGGTTGCTTTTACAAGAGCAGATTATCTAGGCGAGCATAGGGAATGCTGCCCAACAAGGAGCAGGTGTTCAGTAACACGAATCCCAGTATCCCCACGTCCTTCCTAGCAAAGTTTTCACAATCATTATCCTAAGCAGTGTTGCAAGGATAGGTGCAAGTATGCAATAATCCCATTCCTCTTCTCCCACCCTTGGGAAGGCAGTCTATCACCAGCTGGGCTTTTTTTCCAAAGGTAATCACAACCTGACAGATCTTTATTCATAAAGGGCGTTGAGAAGTGAGTGGCACAGCCCATAAAACCCTTAAAACATTATGTTCCTGCTGCCATCCACTTGCTCCACAATTAATGCAGAGATGTCTTTATCCAGTAAGAAGCTCTGTTAAGTTTTATCTCTGACAGCTGTTGCTGTTAAACTTCCCCCAAAAAGCAGGAATTGTCTGTGGTGTGACAGTTGCTTCTACACTGCCTGTGGCAGCAGCTGCTGCTGGCCTGGACTGTGTTAGGAACAAATCTTGGCAGGCTGTGAACTTTGTTCCTTATCTCTGTACTTCATGTTTAGTCATTGTCACACAGTCACACTACTTGGCATTTTCAGGGTTTGCAGCCATGTCAGCAGGGAAAAACCGAAGGAAAACCCAAATGTCATAAGGCATACAAATGTGATTGGCTCCTTTTTATGTTTGTTTTTGAGGGGGAAGAGGCTAAAAGGGGAAGTTGCAGTTGGTTCAGCAGGTCTGAGGAGCAAAATTAGCCCCCCATAAACAGTATAAGTAGGTTTTGATTCCTCATTTATGTGAACCTCTGTATAACTGTCCCAGCTATTCCATATCCTCAAGTTTTGGCTCACCCAATAAATCAGTCCTTCAGGCTGCTTGAAAAACCAACCTCACATTTTCCCAGGTTAAAATTTTACTGGGGAAGGTTGTACCCAGTGTCCCCTGCATGCCAGAACTCATAGAAGCTGACCCTACAAGAGACCTTCCACTTGAGGAATTCCTTCCTATAAAGAGTTTAATTTGTTTATTTGCAGCAGCTCTTGAGTTCAAGTATGCAATAATAAACCTGTGTGTGCCTTCCTCTCCTCCACCTCCTGATGCAAACCCTGTGGCCAGGGTGAAGAGGGCTGGGACAGCAGCCTTAGTGGGTGGTGTGGGTACTGGCTGGGCTGGCTGGGGAGAGGAATGCACAAATTCCTCCTGGTGTAAAATTCCTTGTGTCCCTGAGGGCTTAGAAGCTCTGGTATTGAGCAGAGCTAGGCTGGTCTCAGCAGAGAGAGTAGGTGGGAGAGTTCCAATTCCTGCAGCATTCCAGGTTCTGGGAAGGTTTTGTAGTTGAGGAGTGGTGCCAGCCCTGAGCTGACTGTGCCTCAGTGTGGCACTGCTCCAGACCTAATAAACCCTGCTGGACTGCAGCTGACTTAACACAGAGTCAACTCTGTTGTTTCTGTGTACGTTGGCATAATTAATCTGTAATGCAGATAAACAATCCCCAGGTAATCAAGAGCTTAAGTACCAGTAGTTTTGTGAGGTGAGGTGACTGTGCAATGTCGGCTGGGCTCTGGAATTCTATACTTTTTGTTTGTTTTTGCTTTCCCTCATCCCATTTAAAGAGAGGATTCAGCATTTAAATGTGCATTTTCAAGCTGAGTGTCAGAAAGCTGCCTCATGCTGTTCAGTGGCTTCTGCTGCCCTTTAAACCCTGAGTTGTCTTGTGTACCTTTGAAGCAGAGTCAAGAAATGCTGTTCCTGCATCCCCTTTTTGCTTTTCCCTCCTGTAACCCCCATTGTTATTTTTCCTGTTTGCTTCTTTTCTGGTGACAGATGACATCTGGGGGCACTGAGAGCATCCTGATGGCCTGCAAGGCATACAGAGACCTGGCTTATGAGAGAGGCATCAAGCAGCCAGAAATGTGAGTGGTGCCACCACAGCTTTTTCTTTTGGGGGGAGCCTGGTGGGATTTACTGTCCCCTTGAGCTGAGATGGTGCTGGACCTCAATAATCCTTAATTTCATAGCTCATTGCCACCTCTTCCTTGTCCATCTCTGTGTGGAAAGAAGAGTTCAAAAGCACAGGAAGTTTCAAAGCAAGCAGCCTGGGGGGCACAGATGTTGCTGGGGCAGCTGTATTTTGGCAGTACCTGTCTGCTACTCCAGACAGCTGCTTGGATCAGCTCTGCTCTTGAGCAGAGATTGTCAGGCCCTTTGAAGTATTCAAGGGGTTTGATTTTTTCACATCAAAGAAGGCTTAGCCTGAAAGCTCTGAGGCTGGAGTTGGGCTGGTTGGAGCTCAAATGAGGAATTGTGCTAATCATTGCGCTGCTAATAGAGGATTTGCTGTCTCTAATGTGCTGCCTCTTTTCTAGATGGTGCATGGGAAATATTTCTCTGGTTAATTGCTTTAAGGGGAAAAAGTTAAAGGAAACAAAACACTGGTGGTTCTTTTCTTCCCTCTCTTGCATTTAAGGCTCTGATAATGATGTGAGGCCTCAGAAAACAGGGTTAAGTGAGGTTGTTCAGCCACTGCCACTGGAGATGGGAGACAGCAAATGTTGCATTAATTTGATCTGTTCCTTTTCCAGGCTGGTCCCCGTGAGTGCCACGCCGCCTTTGACAAGGCAGCACACTACTTTGGGATGAAGCTGATCCAAATACCTCTGACCAAGGCTATGGAAGTGGATGTTCAGGTATCATTTTAGTCTCTGTCTGTGAAGAAATTAACATTGCACAGCAGCTAGGCAAGAAATCTGCCTGTCCAGCAGGTAGCAAGTCAGTGGATAAAGAGGGAGGAATGCTTTGTGAAAACAGTGAAAAACAGCATGAGGAAGTGTCATTGCAGATGAAGTTGTATTTGAAATAACTGGATGTTATCCCTTTGTCCTGTGGGATTCATTTAGACTCAGGTAATTTATGTATTTCTTAAATAGCCCCAGATTTAAGAGGAGGGTGAACAAAAATATTATGGTATTTCCCAGTGGATGAGTGGTTGTAGCTTGTTGCTTTCCTCTCTGTGCTCTTTCATGCCTTGGTTTTTAAGACCAGACTCTGCATGTTCTCACTCTTTATCTTTTTTGGCAGGATGGCACTTGGTAAATGGAATGTGAGCATCTTCTCTCTTTAAATCTTCAGGCAATGAGGAGAGCCATCTCGAGGAACACAGCCATGCTGGTCTGCTCTGCTCCCCAGTTCCCACATGGAATTATGGACCCCATTGAAGAGGTGGCAGAGGTAGGATACCCCTACCTGTAAGAACCTGTGTGTTGAAACAGTAAAACCAGTGCAAAAAGGGTGGAGGGGTTCCAGGATGCTGAGCAGTGAATTTGGGGGGGATCCCACTGGCTGGAAGGGTATTACTGTCCTCAAAGGAGCTGTTTGCCAGCAGCAGGGTATGTAGGATCCAGTTTGGGACTGAGGGGGAATGTGTGACTGTGAAGTGATCATTCTTTGCTACCTGAAAGGAAAGAGCACCCAAATGGCTCACCTGATGAAAAGGCTTTGATTTAGGGCCTGCTGGTTGTAGCAAAATTGGTGTAGAGGGAGAAGGAGTCAAAGGGCTGGGATCTTATTTTCTGAACAGATCTCTTGATTTCTTTCCTCTCTGTGCTCCAGTTATTTTGTATGTGACCAGCCAGGGCCTCTGACCTTCTGTTCATTTGGCTCTCACACCCTTTTATTTTATTGTAGATACTCCTTTCAGACAGTGTTGCCACATTCCTTTGGCAAACACAGCAAGCTACCAAAATGCCACATTGTTTTTCCTGTGTGCAGAAGGCAGGAAAAGGCATCCCACAGCCAGCCAGCCCTTCCACATCTCCTGTCCTCCACAACTTGAGAGTGGTGTGATGTTCTCAGAGGATTCAGTGACCATTTAACTGTGAAATGCCAAATATGTTGTGACTGGAGTTTGGGTGCTCCAGCCACATCATTTTGATCTCTTGTTCACATACAGCTTGCAGTGAAGTACAAAATCCCCTTCCATGTGGATGCCTGCCTGGGTGGATTCCTTATTGCCTTCATGGACAAGGCAGGGTTCCCCCTCAAGCGTCTCCTTTGACTTCCGTGTGGAAGGTGTGACCAGCATTTCTGCTGACACCCACAAGGTGAGGAGAAAGGTCTTCCAGGGCTTTCATTTTTGGGCTGTGAATCCTGTTGCCATCCTGGCCTTCAGGTGTTTCTTCCCTACTGTGTGGAGGAGCACTGAGGTGCAGGGGTAGGGGCTGCTCTGTTCATGTGCTTTGTAGTACCAAAGTCCCCACCTTATCAACCAGAGCAGAGCACTGAGTGCCACATCCAGTCATTCCATGAACACCTCCAGGGATGGAGACTCTGCCACCTTCCTGGGCAGCCCCTTCAAGCCTGACAGCCCCTTTTTCCCCTTCCACAAAGAAATTTCTCCTGATTTCCAACCTTAACCTTCCCTAGCACAACTTGAAGCTGTTTCTTCTTGTCCTGTCACTTGTTTTCTCTGAGCAGAACCTGACCCCATCTGGCTGTCCTCTCCTGGCAGGGAGTTGTGCAGAGCCAGAAGGTCCCCCCGGAGCCTCCTTTTCTCCAGGCTGAGCCCCTTGCCAGCTCCCTCAGCTCCTCCTGGGGCTCCAGCTCTGTTCCCTTCCCTGGACACGCTCCAGCCCTTCCAGGGGTCTCTGGCTGGAAGACCAGAACTGGACCCAGCCCTCAAAGGTCCCCAGCACAGAGGGACAATCACTACCCTGATCCTGCTGGTCACACCTGATCCAGGCCAGGTGCCATTGCCACATGATCACATGGTGGCTCATGTACAGCCACTGTCACCAGCATCCCAAGGCCCTTTCCAGCTTTCCAGCCCCTCTGCTCCAGCCTGGAGCTGCAGGGGGTTGCTGTGACCCAAGGGCAGACCTTGCACTTTGCCTTGCTGAACCTCTGCCCATGGATCCAGCCTGTCCCAAGCCCTCTGCAGAGCCTTTTGCTCTCCAGCACATCAACAAATGGGATCTTGGTGAGGACCTGGATGCATTCCTGTGCCCTTTGCTGCTTTCTAACCCTTTCTGTGCCCCTTGCAGTATGGCTATGCTCCCAAGGGCTCCTCGGTGGTGCTCTACAGTGACAAGGAGTACAGGAAGTACCAGTTCTTCGTAGCCCCTGACTGGCAAGGAGGAATTTATGCCTCCCCCTCCGTGGCAGGCTCCAGGCCTGGTGGGATCATAGCTGCATGTTGGGCAACCCTGCTGCACATTGGAGAGTCAGGCTACGTTGAGGCCACGAAGAGGATCATTAAAACAGCTCGATTCCTGGAGTCAGAGTAAGGGTTTGGATCCTGCTGGACCCCTCCTCCCTAACTGCTTTTGGTTTGTTTTTCCTTGGGACCTGCTGGGCAGTTCTGGGAGAACATTTGTTTGTGCCCAGACAGCTGAGGGACACAGGCACCTTCATTCAGCTTGGCTTTGAGAATTCCTTCTGCCTCAGCCGTGGCTGAGGGGGAATCTGGAGGGAGGACAAAAGAAGGGTTATACTCTTCCTTGTTGGGATGCTTGGGTGGCTGTGGATGAGAAGCTGATTTTCTGTCTTCCCTTGCTTTTCTGTATTCCCTCTTTTCCATTTCTTCCTGGGTTTACTTGACTTTAGAGTATGTAATGACCCAGGTCCTCTGGCAAATCCTAATGGCCTGGGCTGGGTGCGTGATTTTTGGGTGGGAATGTGCTGCCATCTGTTCCCTCCTGTAGTTTTTCCTTTAAGGCTCCAGAATGTCTGAGCCCTGTAGCATTGATCAGTCATTTCTTTTCTCCTCCTCCTTTTCAAGGTTGAGAAAAATCGACAGCATCTTCATTTTTGGGAAGCCAGAGGTGTCTGTCCTGTCCATTGGCTCGGACACTTTTGACATCTATCGATTATCTAATTTTTTAGCTGCAAAAGGATGGAACTTGAATGTCCTACAGTTCCCACCAAGGTGAGTGTGTGGAGACCAGGGGTGATGTATTTATTAGCAAGATGCTCAACTTCAGGCCGTGTAGCTCTTGTGATTTGCTGAGTACTGTTGTCCATAGCTGATAAATTGTGTGTAGAATTTTCCTCTGCAGAGCAGGAATTACTTTTGTAATTGCCATTATACAGCAGTGAAGATAAAGTAATAGTAATTTTAATGAGCCTGGCAGAGGACTTTCTCTTTACCTCTATCTAATACAAGCAGAAAAATGTAAATAACCAAGGCTCTATCTCATGTCCAGTTAACTGAGGGTTTGTAGATTGATTTATTGATTTTTGCTGTCTTCCTGACTGCTGAAGATGAAGGAAATCAAAACAACAGTGAATGGCTGATCATTTTCAGTGCAAAATTAATCTTTGTCAGAGACTTTCCTTAAGTGGGAAATTGGACTTTTGTGGGCAGGAGGGGTCAGTGCTCCCAGATGCAACTGAAAAAAATTGTGAGTGGCCATGGGAAGCAAAGTCCAGAGAGCCTGAGGTGACAGCTCAGAGGTGGGTGCTTCCTTCTGGTGATGGCTTAGAAGCTGCAGAGGAAGGAGAGGGAAATGATGGCAGGATCCCTGTGCTTGCAGGCAGCTGCATTTTTCTCACCAGAGGTACCTGGAATGAGGTGGGAAACTTTAACCTAATTGTGAAGTCAGGAAGGAAGGAAGGAGCTGGTTCTAGCAAGCATTTTGCAGGGATTACCCTTAGTTGGAATGCTGTTTCAAGGAGGTACACAGTTGTCACTGGCCACAGAAGGGCTCAGCTGCTGTTGGGGGCTCAGGAAACATGGAGCTGTGTGTACTGGAGGTGGTTAATGTCTGCCCTCTGCCTGCCTGCCCAGCATCCATCTCTGCATCACGCAGCTGCACACCAAGCCCGGCGTGGCTGAGCAGTTCCTGAAGGATGTCAGGGACAGCATCCAGGACATCATGAAGGACCTCAAAGCCAAGACCACGGGCATGGTGAGGAGGCCAGCACATGGTGAGGAGGGGATGTTTGGGCTGAGGGTGTTTCTCCTGTGTAACAGCCTCTCTTCTCTGCTTAGGGAGCCATCTATGGAATGGCGCAGTCCGTCCCAGACAGGAGCCTGGTGGCGGAGATTTCCCAGGCCTACCTGGATGGCCTCTACAGCACGGATGTTCTCAGCACTGAAAAGCACATGAACGGCTCCCCCAGCCACCACTGACTGTAGTGCAACAATCTGTGCCTTGCCAGCCAGCACTGGGGTGGTTCCAAAGGTTTCCTAGGGAAAGAGATTGCAGTTCCTTTGTTCCTACAATTGCAGGTCCGAGGGTGGCTTGATCTGGAAGAATTCCTTCCCTGTCTTAGTCTCTTCTGAAATCTGCATTGTTTTCATGCCCAATTTCAGTTTTAGGGCTTTTCCTCCCTCCCCCCTGCCTGTTTTCATCATGGCTGTTGATGGTGAATTGAATGTCCATTCCACAGCTCCGAATTCCTCAGGTATTCTGCGTGTCACTTCATTCCGTGTTATTTCTCCTCCTCAGACCTGGTATTCAGCCAGTGTCCAGCCAAGTGTTAAATTCGAGTTCTCACATTGTGTTCCATGGCTCCAGTCTTCCTGGAAGCTAATGGCAGACAGTAAATTGGAAATTTTGTTTTCTCTTGAGTATTGCTGTAAGCTGCTGCATTTAACAGACCGTGCTGGGAGCCTTATATCTGTGTAATGCAGAGCTGATAAATTGGCAGAGGGAAGGTAGTCATGGCCTCCCTTTGAAATATGAGTGAGACTGCAATCAATATCTGCTGAGGGGGAGAAAAAACAACACAAACTCCTTTTCTGGAATCTCTTGAACAGCAGCAGAAGTAGAAACCAAGCAGGTGGTGTAGGGAGAGGAACTGGAAGGTACTGAAACCCCTGGTACATTGTGGCTGTTCTGCTCCCCTGCCTCTCGTAGAAGACATGCATTGACCACCCAGGAGTGCTGTTTTCCCTTGCACAAATCTGGAGGGAGGTGCAAAGCTCATTTCACTGTTCAGAACTTGAAGGTTTTACACTGTCCCCTCAGGATGCTGTAGCAGAGCCAGCCAGGCCCTGGCCCCTGTCACAGCCAGGGACGTCGTGTGCAGATGGTTTTTTTAACCATGGTCTTTTAGTATCAAAAAAGTGACTTTTGTAATAGTAGTCTCAGCTCTTTGCACTGATTCTTTTAAGGCACATTCTCAAAAGGGCATTCACCATTGTGCCTTGATGCTTCTCTGGCTTATTTTTTTGTGGCAGGCCAGGGAGGGTTGGAGAGTTCAGCTGTTTGACCACGACCTTGGTTGTGGTCGTTTCTTTATGGTACTAATTCTGAAAACAGACCTCAAAGGCAGGCTGGCCTCGGAGGAAGAAGCACCCTTGCCTGTTAGGTAGGATAATAGTTGTAATGAGTCAAGTCCCTTCACAGTATTACAGAGATGCTGGGAGAAGCAGAGGAAAGGAGGCAGCAAGTCAGAGCTGTTCCAGCCTTGGGCACGTGGCTCAGCCTTCTTATTTTTCCCCGCTGTTTTTAGGGTGAGGGAGTTTTCCCAGTGCAGCCTTGTGGCCTCAAGGACAAGCCAGAATCTCTCAAGTAGCCTTGGAGTTACTCCTGCAGGGCTTTCCCATGTTTCCTCTCAGCTTTTTGCATGGAGCAGAGTTTCCCAGGCAGAATCCCACACGTGGGTGAAGACTTCATGCTGAGTCTGCACAGTCCTGTGCAGGGCATCTGAAGGCATCTCTCTGCTCCAGCCTGTCAGCCTGAAGCTGGCCCTGGCTGAAGCACAGGAATTGTAAGGAATGAGAAATTCACTGACCAGCTCCTGCACAAACCAGCCCAGCCATTGTGGGAAGGATTCTGGCTTTCCAACAGCTTTATTCCCTGTGCTAGGGGACACAAGCATTTTGGCCATCTGCCCTGAGCTTGATGACTTCATGCAAGTCTCTGAGCCCTTTTGAAATCATTGAATTGCCTGAGAGTCTCTTGATGGTGATATCAGCTCTGGCAGTTTGTATTGGACCTATTTATTCTCTCAAGGTCTTGCCAATGTGACCATTACTGTATCTCTGAGTTTGGAGACAGTCTTCAGTGTCTGGCTACTGTGATGGTTCTCTTTGGAACCGAGATTTAACAGAACAAAACAAAAAAAGGGAGGTACTCTTTTTGTTTCTGCTTTAAAAGAAAGAAGGCGTGGATTGGGGTGGGCTGAAGGAGAGCAAAACTCCCTTCTCTTCCTTCCCTGGTTGCATTTTCCTCCCAGGAAAAAAAAGTAGGTGGATCTAACAGATCAGTGCTCCATTTCACACTTTTGGATGTATTTGAAGATGTTATTTGTCAGTCAATGTATTCTATTCTGGGCTTTGCTTATTAATAATATTTGTGGGTTTAATTGTTCCATGTGTATTTGTCCTATACTGTAAATGTAATCCTGTGGTCAGGAATAGGCCACTGTTAATTCCCTGGTTTGTAGTTTTTATTCATCCTTGTCACCTAACGTGTAATCTGCATCTACTTTATCATGCCAAATGGTCCTGGAAAAACAGATTTACAGGCTGTGTGATTGTTTTAAAGACAAAAAAGAGAAGAATTTGATGAACTGGATTATGATCTGAAACTGGACGGTACTTTTAGACCTGGAGGGATCCTTGCCACTGTGAATTCCTGCGGGATTTCCTGGTTTTCCAAGCGGGACACTCAATTTGTTGCTTGTACAAAGCACTCCCAAGGGATTCACCTGTTTTTAGGTACTAGAATGAAGAATATCCAATGGGATGGACCAAGAAGAGATGTGTGTCTTCATGCCATGGATTTCATCTGCACTTTTCTGATGACTTGGGGGAGAGGGGAGCGGAAGGGTTGCGTTCAACACAATAATACCTTGCCCAATAAATCCACAAGGACTTTTTAATGGACAAATGGGATGAGTTGATCTGATGGCAGTTTTCTGCTTTGCTCTGATTTGCCCCTGGTCGAACTGGAGGCTGAAATAGCTGGAGAGATGGTGAAAATGGGCCTGGTTTGTATTAAAATGGTGCATTTAGCTATCTAGGCTCACTGAGCTCTTATTTTTCTGCTTCAGTGCTTGTTTGAATGAATGTGGACCTGAAATTTGCTCACGCACAGCATGGTTTGTGGCAGGGAGAATGGTATATGAATCTTCCTAACTCTGCCTGAGGGCTGCTCTGTCTTTCTGTCAGAGTGAAGGTGGTGTGGTGTCTGTGCCTGCATCTTGTGTGTGATGTTCAAGGATGCTGGAAGTTAAGAGCTATGCATTTTCTATTAATACTTTGTAGAACTTAAAAGGGTTAAAAAAAGGAAAAAAAAAGACTTGAACTGGGTGTTTGTAGTGTTTTTCCCCAGACTGTGGTGCTGAAATCAAATGCTGTTGGTTTCACATGAAATTGTTCATTGTATCAGTGATGATCCTACACCACCAAATCCACCCACAACCCCTTTTTGGGACGTATTCCACCCTAAGCAGCCCCTGCCCTGGTGCCATGCTGCATTTATGCCTTTTGGTTGTCCTTTCCCTGTGTTTGTGCCTTGGCTGTGATTTTACACAAGCAGTTTTTACTTGCCCTGGCTTTGATCCTTCTTTAGTCTTTCAGACCCCAGTCATTGTGAGGTGAAGGCACCTGCCCTTTCTGTGTGAAGGTTTTTGTGGCAGCAGCACCTTCTTGAGAGCAGTCAGGGCAGTAGCTGCCCTTGGGGAAACCTGTTGGTGTCATTTGGTCAGTGAGGCCTCTTTGCAAAGAGCCACCAGGTTAAAGGAGATGTTTATTGTAAACATTTTCAGTTGGTATCCCAGGAAAGGCTGGCTCCAGTCGGGGTGAGACCACGTGCCTGATGTAATACTGCTGGAGAGGGGTTACAGCAATGACAAACTGCACAGCACCTTGCTGCCTGGCTACACAGAAGCCAGAGGGGTCACAAAACATGTTTTAGGCAGAAAGCACATTCCAGGAGGTAAGGAGCAGGATGGGGGCAGGCTCTGGACAGATTTACTGGTGTAACTTGACTCTGGAAGGACATTGACCTGTTGGAGCGAGTCCAGGGGAGGTACCAGGATGATCAGAGGGATGGAGCACCTCTGCTGTGAGGAAATGCTGCGAGAATTGGGATTGTTCAGCCCAGACAACAGAAACTTTGGGGTGACCTCATTGCAGCCTTGCAGTGCCTGAAGGAACTGACAAGAAACACAGAGAAGGATTTTCTACAAGAGCATGTAGTAACAGGACAAAGGGAAATGGATTCGCACAGAACAGGTTTAGAATGGGATATTGGAAAGAAATTATTGTCTATGAGAATGGTGAGGCCCTGGCACAGGGTGCCCAGAGAAGCTGTGGCTGCCCCTGGATCCCTGGCAGTGCCCAAGGCCACGTTGGATGGAGCTTGGAGCAGCCTGGGATAGGGGAAGGTGTCCCTGCCCATGGCAGGGGGTGGAACAAGGTGATCTTTAAAATCCCTTCCAACCCAAACCATCCCGTGACTCTGTGATATGACTGACTCCTGGTAAGAGGCTCAGCAGCTGGGGGTGTGGGATCACATGGCTAAGGAAGGGTTTAAGGATGGAATGTGCAAGATCAGAGATGGATATGTGCACCCTGAGCAGTGCCTCCATCCATCTGAGCTGTGCTGGGGGGCTGGCAGGGTGTCAGGCTGTCTGGATCCAGGATGTAGCTCAGGCTGTCTGGATCTAGGACCTAGCTTGGAAGAGGGAAAAGGCTCTGGGTGCAGGACACGGTGGCACAGTGGGGTTTTGGCTGGTGGATCCCTGGTCAGGAGAGGGAAGCTGCCACCTGCTCGATGAAGCTGGCCAGGTTGATGTCCCGCTCCGACAAACCCCCGCAGTCGTGGGTGCTCAAGGTGATGTGAACCTAAGGCAGACAGACAGACAGGCCCAG